>JACCGJ010006901.1:0-62733 GCA_013407085.1 Atriophallophorus winterbourni | reverse complement strand
AGAAAGGACTGTCTCTGCTACTCAAGGGTAGAGTCTATAAAGCGACAGTTCGGGCTGTGTTACTATATGGGTGCGAAACCTGGACCTTACGTAAGGAACACATTCAGCGTCTCTAAGTATTTGACAACCGGTGTCTCCGCAGCATTCTAGGAGTTAGCTGTTACAATCGTATGCGCACCGATGCTCTCCGAAATAAGTTGTTGGATAGTAATGTCGATATAGAGAAGAAGATCAACCTGCATAGGTTACGCTGGCTGGGTCACGTTTTACGGATGCCGGACCACCGACTTCCGAAACAGATTCTTTTTGCGACGCCACATCCTGATTGGCGTAAATCTAGGGGTGGCCAAACCGTCACATGGCATAGGCAGCTAAAACTTCTTACTAGTAACCTTTCCAAAGTAGGCGCAGCGCGTCTTCCAGGCTGGGGTCCCCGCGATCATATATCGCAATGGTTAGTTACGCTTCAGGATATGTCCCGAAACCGTGTTCAATGGCGGTCTTGCACTAAGCATCTTCTTGGAGTGTTTGCATAACCTTGTATGTTGTCAAGCGGAGTGACGAGAAAAGCTTTTTATGATGCATGACAGTGAAAGCCGCAAGGAAGCTGCCGTGCTGATGTCGCTCTACTCGTTCACGAAACTTGTTTGAATGCATGTTCCATTCGAGGTGTAGGCACCTCTTCCCAGTTTGTTTGTGCTTACTCTTCTATAGAAGCCGTAGCAATTTAAGTCCCACCCTTCCCTATTTTTAGGATTTTACTTTTTCATGGTTGTATGGCAGTTAAGCATTCGGTACGTGCTACCGGTGTAATGCTGTATTTGATGATGATGGTAACTCTAGTTACCACCTCAAATTTTAGCCCATAGAAATTAAACAAGCAGTCGATTGCTCAGGAGCTCCCGTCGGTACCTCCAGTCACCATCGGCGTCTGGCATCTGATCCTCGTAGGACTCTTTTTACAGCCAGTCAAGTGTCAAATATCATAAATTGCGTATATCCAATTACCGTAGACAAAGTGTTAAAATTCTATCACGCTATTCAACCATTGTAAGATACTTAAGGTAGGATAAACCCATTCATCCTGGCACTTTGAAATCCGCATTAAAATCAATGATTACAAACATCATTCAACATCAGGGCCGTATTAAAACTGTTGCAATTAGCAGGAAAGCTACCGACTCTATATGAGTTAATACGAGCAGTGGGGTTCAGTGTCTAAATTTCGAGTAGAATGAATGAATGAAAGCACAGGCAAAGTGCCATACAGTCATAGACTTCACGTGGGCTAAGATAGAACATGCATTTATTCAAGTTTTGTGAATAACAAGAAAGGCACCAGCTTTTGCGACCGATGGTTTTCTTTCCCTTGTTTACCTTTAACTCTCTGAAAACACTAAGATTAAGTTTTCCATCGTGGCTGGTCAGTGAATCAAAACAAGGCAAGACTTTCTGGTTCCACTTAATGGTAGTGCAGAAGATGCATCGGATTCAAGTATAGTGGTGCTACAATATTCTCCCGGCCTCAAATGAACTAATCGTAACTGCGATGCACGGATGTGCAATCTTGCAGTAATTCTGTGCTGTGCGCTAACATCATGCTAAATCGATTGGCCACGGGTAGTGAGCTGCATGCTGAAACAAGTTGGAGTCTCACTACGATCTTTATTTCTATTTTCCTCCTCATCTGTCTAGGCCTGGGCAACCTGACAGTAATATCGCCCACGTGCAGTCTCTGACTGTGCGGCACTTTGCCTGCATCAGGCTTGTGATTTCATACCAATCGTAACTGCTGTTCTCAAAAGTTGGATCGCTTTTTTCCTATGTTCTTCACTGTCAATCCCTTTTCGTCCCACCGGGAGTACGTGTTTCTTAAGCATGAATCACACAAAAGAGAGGATTCATCAACATCATGAAGTCTGGAGCCAGACAAAGTGCCAAACAATATGAAGCAGGAAAAGAAGATAAGCAAGAGCCTGAAAAGGGGAAAGCAGGCAAGCGGAATATGCAAAAGCAAATGCGCAAAAGCAGCTTGTCTTTGTAATTTCACTGCATACGATTTTATAAAATAACTCCGGTTTGTAGCCATATCCCGTAAAGTTTCCAGCCAACTATTAGCTGGAGCTTTTGCACCCCACCAAGCCAAACGAATACGCCCAACGGAGCCAAGCGCTACGGTGAGTTTCTTTATCCCAACGCGCCACGTCATGGACTGGCCACCCGATCGTTTCTCCAAGCATTTGCGAATAAGGTGCAGTACGGTCAACGGTGAGTAGGCATTCTTAAAACATGTCTCAACCTTAAAAATGAGCAAGCATTAGCATTTCTCTCAGTCCGTGGCCGCCACGTCCTAACACCCGCTATAGACCAATCACCGACTTTTGGTGGTCTAATGATAACAGTAGTGAGACTGCATCGTGTTTCCAGTGTCATTCAGCAGGCTATGTTGTCTGTAGAGAATTAACTTGATTCATGTGCTAACTCCCGGGAGCCTCACTACCACCACCATCATTCTCTAATATCTCTTAATGCCAGAGCAACCTGACATTATCTAATCCCATGTGCCATTTTGTGTTTTGCTCAGTTCCACACCTCGTTATTTCTTTATTGATTGACCGGAGGTAGTGCTGCATGCTCAAACAGGCTGGAGTCTCACTACCATTTCCCGTTTGTTTTTCTTCCTCATATCTGTATAGGCCTGGGCAACCTGACAGTATCTTAGCCCACGTGCCGTCTCTCGCTTGTGCTTTCATACAATACATCACCAACTTGCAGACATCTATATTTGTAATGCGATGCTGTCACCGAATGCGAGAAATCCTACGCACGCAACGGGATTAGTGTGAGACTGAGCTGTTTCCGTGGATCTGATTTCAAAAATGATTGTTGATCGACAGTTGTAAGAATCATTGTGACCGATCATATATTTATACTATAGGTGGTTTTTATCATGCACTTCTAGGCGTAACTAATCGTTCGCCTCTAATTCGAATGATTGAAACACGCGAATGACGATTTCATTCATACGTAATAACCTCAGAAAAATGTCGATGGCATGTTTCCATAATTTTGTGGTTAAATTTACCCCAACGCCGGAAATTGGCGCACAGCTATTTTTTAATTTAGGTAATGGAAAACCATTAAAGCAGATGATTTGCGTAGCATTCAACTTTAAACATGAATCGCTCAAATTGACTGATTAAGGAAAAACTATTGAATGCATAATTTAAACTAAATTAATTACCAAACTAATGATCTTGAAAAAACGAAACGAGATCACATTTTCACGTGGGCGAGTCTTGTTTGGGAATGAACTATGTTCTCATTTTTTCAGTAATATTTTGAACTAAGAACCCGTAAAAGTTCAGTGATATGATTTTTGTATGCTGAAGTGGTTTTTCAGAGTCTAAAAATCTTAAGAACGGATGCAAATAAATTAAATTAGCGGAATTGTAAAAAACGCTTTGTCCGCAATATTTCAAAAGTATTTATTGAATAGATGTCGCAGTAGAAGCAATCTTGGGCCACATATCTGCACATTCCTTGGCTACGGGACCGGTGATAGCCGAACCTAGAATGAAAGAAAATCGTTATAGTAAAGTGAGCGATCAAAAAATAGATCGTAATTAGTGGATGACGTGCCACCACCAAGAGTAAGCTGCATCCAGAAACATTCTGGAGAAAAACTTCGATTTCGATTTTATCTATCTAGGTTTGGAAAACCTCACAGTACCTTAACCTAAGTACGTCTAACTGCGCGGCACTCTGCCTGTATCGGCGTTGATTTCATACAATGTGCGCGGAAAACTGATACAACTCAGTTAAATTTGAAGTGGATCGTAGTAACCTAGCGGTATATTAGAAAGCGAAGCCCAGATGCAATACTAAAATTGAGAATGAAGCTGTGTTTCATTGAGGTTTCGTAAAACGGAACAATTAGAACGTGAAATTTATTTGTGAGAAATCACTATAACTTGTTAGGATATAACAGCAAGCCGAGCAATGGAGATTGTCAGCTTTAGTCGTTCTCACTTCCAACAAAACTGCGTAATTGCGCGCTTGTGCCCGTGGGATGTTGTCTAACAAGCTAGACTAAACTTTCTTATCTGATACTGTATTAAACATTTGTTGGACTAATTTATAAATGAGTAAAATAACAAGTAAGTGGTCCAGACAGTGGAGCAGTCTGAAAATGTGTATGACCGGAGATATTGGCCAGGTAGCCAAGGCCTAGACAGAAATAATTAGAGACTAAATGTTGTTGCCGCATGCACGTTAGTACCTTGGTCAAATCAATCTAGCACGGTTACCTGCCGTGTTGAACAGCTGCAAGAATGAACACCTAATAAGCCAATACACGCAAAAAATCGAATTACACTACCTTGTCAAGATTAAGCAATTTAATCGGTTTACTGACACATTAAGGTCAGCATGGTTCCTTAATTCACGCATGTGCATCACTTCCGAGTTGTGCAGCTAACACCATGCTAAATTCCTTTGCCACCGGTAGTAAGATGGATGCGAATACACGCAGGAGTCTCACTGTGATTTATATTTTCCTTTTCCATATCCATCTCCACCTGAAACAGGATTGTGCTGTCATACATACATAGTTATAAAAACGGGCTAAGATTGCCCTAAACGCTTTGAAGACATTCACATTTTTTCCAATGAGCGCATCGTGAAATGCAATCTGGAAATACGCACAAGATAGAGAGCCATGTGTCAATCATTTTCTGGTGTCACATTTTCAGAAAATAATATCGCTATTAGTGTGATTGACAGCTGCGAGCGAAAAATAGCATTTCATTAACATTGGCATGTAACAAAAATATTAATACATATAAAATATTTCACAAACCTTTCAATTCCCCTTTATTGTTGACGATTACGCCAGCGTTGTCCTCAAAGTATATTGTGGTTCCGTTCTTACGACGGTACGCTTTGCGTTGACGGACCACAACCGCGAAAAGCACTTTTTTCCTTAATTCCGGTTTACCCTTCTTTACAGAGCAAACAATCAAATCACCGGTAGCAGCAGAAGGTAGGCGGTTCAATCTTCCACGAATACCAAAAGCAGCAATCATATACAAGTTCTTAGCCCCGCTATTGTCAGCACAGTTAATGATTGCCCCGACCGGAAGAGCAAGCGAAATACGGAATTTTCCACCAGACGACCCACCACGTCCTTAGTGGAAAGATGAACACGATTAAAAGGTATAATAAAGAATGATGATACAAAATAAACATTACAAAAACTAAACATACCACGTTTAGGCATGTTTAGATTTCTAACGGTTCGCTGAAAGACCTTAGACTATTTAAACAAATAAATATTAAATTACAATTAGACTCTGCCAAACAATAAGTGCTGCATTATATTGAAAAATATATTGGTGGGAACAACACCGTTATCTTTACAGGGTGAAAAGCACATTCTAGAGTATAGTGATCGGCATTTTGCTGTAAGTCTGCAGTTCAGTGCAAACTGAACTGAACTGAACTGAACTGAAAATCACGAAAATCCGTTTTAGAAAACAGATTGGCGAATACGAATCTAATGTACCTTTAACAAATAAAAATTAGAGATTGAGATAATTTAGTTGAGGATTTCACCAATGTGAGTTTTTTCTGTGCAAATAATATCATTGAATAATTTTGTGTAAAAAATATACTCTTAAGATAAGTTTCGTATCTTTTGAACATATCACACTTGTTTAATAGCTTTAATTGTAAGAGTTCTGTTCAGGTCAGTCTGCAAAGGACGATTTGTCGCCGAGTCATCCATAGGGCATTCAGATTTCTTTCGGTGATATGCTAAATAATAGTGTCCACAACTTCAACCAATATATTCACGATTTTCTTCTTCTTCTCAATAGTCAATAGTATATTATGGTACAAAAAGCTATGAGCTTAAAATATAACCATAGGATAGTCAGTACAAGAAGTCGGGTGGAGTTCAGCCGGTTTGGCGTCATTTGCCAAAGTTCCGTAAAGGGTCGGGTTATGTATCATAAGAGTCAATACACGTGGGGATGAATCGTATATGTATCTGGAATCCGTATATGTATCTGGAAAGGAAGAGGAAAATGGGTGCAGTATCGGGAACAAGGAAAAGCAAAAATCCATTAAACTTGTTGAGAAAAATAGAGATAAGCGTCAAGTCGCTTTTTAAAAACGGAGATCAATGGGGAGGTTACGACAAACACGGGTAGATCTTTCCAAACACGAGGGGTACGGACAGAAAAGAAAATTTTACGGCAGTTTAACTGACTGGGCTGGTGAGCTAGCCTGAAGACATGTCCCCGGGTTCCGAAACTGGGTGCCATCAGAAGCAGTCCATTGCATGGATGTTTGTTCTCTTTAAGGATCTCGAAAACTAGTAACAGATCCCGTAGGATGCGACGGTAACTTATCGGGAACACGTTGAGTTGCTGGAGGCGGTCTTCATAGTTCAGAAAACGGAGTCAGTTCAGTGTAGAAGGGATACAATTCCGTTAGACCTTATTCATAGCATAAAAATATAGGTGACTTCCGCTGGGTTATAATTTTCGGTGTATCTAGGGTCCCTACCTGTAAACATATGATTTGTAATACCACGTTTTCATACCTGTGGTAAGTCACCTAATATTGAAGTTTTTTAATAAACTAGCCAGCGTATCACGCAGTATAACTGACAGTGCTTCTAAAACCAACGGATGCTTGCCATCTGGTTCTGGCGCGTAATGTGTCTACCATTTGCAACAAAAATATAACGGTAGCAAGCATGTACACCATCACCTTCGTCTAGTGCCTTGGTCCAATCTTCAAACGTTGTAAAAAGGTTAAATAAACAGCAAAGATCTTTTTGAAAACCGTGTTGTGCTGCGGTTAAAATATTTTGATTTTCAAAATGTTCTGTTATTCGTGCAGTCACAATGCGTTCCGTTAATTTAGAGATCACCGAAAGAAGCGTTACTGAACGGCTACCGCCTTTATAAATAGGAGTTATCATCCCTGCTTTCCATTGTGTGGTGTCCTTCCTTCATTTAAGCTGAGATTAATTATGCGAGGGCGAGTAGCAGTCAAAGTAATGCGACACCTGAAAAGTATGGCGTTCGTAATTTTGTCTGAGCCAAGGGACTTCTTTTTTTAGTTGACAAAGCTCCCGCCCAACCATGTATTTGTTGATAGTCATTTTACTTAGAAATTCCAAATTTGGCGAATTTGGTGAAACTTGGTATGAGATACAGCGCTTTGGATTGAAGACAAGCGAGTAAAACTTTGCTGAAGCATCGATGGTATTCTGGGCAGTGTGAGTCAATCCATTAGGTGCTGGTACAGAGAATACACCCGGTTTGGTTTAGGATCGTTCAATTGCTATCTTGTAGAGAAGCTTCTCATCTTTTATTTTTTTTATCTCTTCCCTTTTTTCTTTTCTGAAGCAAGTTACACTTGAATTGCATGTGATTTTCTCTTATAAGTGTGGCGACGTGATTCCGTATCTTACAGAATCGCTTCCAAGTCGCTTCCGTACCAAACTTCTTATGAGTTACTCAAAACTCTCGTTTAACAGCTAACCATTTTTTTGTTCTACTACGAATAATAATCTGTTTGTTATCGTTGCATTTGTGTGGTACCAAAATCGAATTTTCGTCAATCTTCGTCAATCTTCAGTTATTTTAGAAATGTATTGTAATATAATCCAGAATCAATGCAATCAAACTAATGAGTGTGTGCATCCAGGAGACTGAAAGTTAAGGATGAAAATTGTATTTTCTTCAAAACTTTCGTCTGTTCGCTCAATCGTTCCACACTACATACACAATCAAACAAAAGCACCGCATGATCACTCTTTAACGTTGGTGCCAGGTATTTAATATCCACTACCGCTTTATTCGTTAAGACAAGGTCAATTGTTGAAGGTTTGTCAAGACCCCGTCTGCGAGTGGCTGATTAACGTGGTTGGGCTGTGAAGCAATTTGGATAACCTCCTTGAATTTATATTCAAACAAATGCGGGGAGTGTTCAATACTTGAAAACAGATGCCGGAGTTTAAAGTCGCCAATGATCAGCAATTGTGTATTCTAGCAGCGTATGATTAATGAATACATACTTGAGCTTAGTCTTGGAATACGGTGTGCGTCAAAGTCTCCGTGGCTCAATAAATGTGTTGAACTTATACATCGAATCTCTAACCGCTCAACAAAACTAGATTTTGCATCCAAAATAAGCCTTATAAAGAAAGGATATCTCAACTGCATCCGTCCGACTTTAACTATGCTCACCCGCTTACTGTCGAAGGAAATCTGGGCGCGTGATTGGCTTTTAGCCACCTTCAGGCCTGTGCAACTTGAACTTGAACTGGAAATTGAACACTCAAAAGCGTTCAGCGTCTCGCAACTCGCATGATTGAGGGTCAGCGAGGAAAACCTTACACTGCATGCCTATATATTTTCTTACTTACGCGCGGTTGTTGAGAAGTGACCTAATTGAAACCTACAACATCTTGAAGGGTTTAAGTGGCGTTATCATGACCGACTTCTTTGCCCTAAGACCCGAGCTGCGCACCCGGGACTATTCACTCAAACTTGCTGAGGAGCGATGAGGACTAGACTCCCGGAAAAACATTTTCAGCCTCAGGGTAGTAAATTTCTGGAACCGGCTTCCAGAAGAACTCATATCCTGCAGTTTTATCGCAAGTTTAAAGAACGGTTTGGACTGCATATTGGGTAAGCTTTACCTGAATTCTCCCCGTAATTTCTATGCAAGATTAGGTAGTTCACCATTTTTAGCGTTGTCTGGTAAGTAGGTAAATGCTAAAATTATGTTTTCTAAATACACAACTCTTCTTTAGCTGACCTCTCAGCGTACTGGTGAAGAGAAATCTATTTTGATTTTTCCAGCGTCATTTATAACGAGGTGCTTCATAAATACAACCCGGATAATCCCTTGGCGTTGTGATCGTCGAGGAAATTCAAATCACATTAAGAATAAACGATGTGTTAGTGGTGGGTGCTTCTCTGCAGCCTTTCACCGAAAGAAATTCTGGACGTTCGATTAGCGCGTTAGCCACTTACTGACATGTTCGGCTGAACTGAACTGAATGACGCACTTATCCAAGTTCGGGTCAACAAATCTGAGGGACCGGATGGAATTTACTCGATTATGCTTAAAAATCTTGCCTCCATGCTTTTCGAACCTTTTCGCCAGCTCTTTAATTCATGCCTGCAACTAGGAGTTGTTCCCAGTAAGTGAAGGGAAGCCATAGTAGTGCCAATACACAGGGGTGGTTGCAGGTCAAATGTTGGTAACTATAGACCGGTCAGCCTGACTAGCATCGTATCGAAAGAAATGGAAAAACTGCTGCGTGACAAAATCTGTCATCATCTTTGTCGGCATTCTCTGTTGAGTGTAACTCAGCATGCATTTCTTAAGGGTAGATCCTGCCTGACTAACCTTTTTAGTTTTCTCAATACTGCCACTGAAATTATTGATGAAGGGAAGCCTGTCGAAGCCCTCTACCTAGACTTCATCAAGGCTTTCAATTCCGTAAATCACAGCCTTCTAGAGATTAAGCTAGCAGCAAAGGTATACGGGGTAGTCTACTTGCTCGGATAAAGGCCTTCCTTACAGGTAGGACATTCCGAGTTAGGGTAGGATCTACGCTTTCAAATCAAACCGACGTGATCAGTGGTGTACCCCAATGGTCGGTACCCGGTCCTCTTCTATTCCTGATTTTCATCTATGACTTGTCCTCTGCATTAAAGTGACCATGCTTCGTTTTAGCGGACAATGTGAAATTCATCTGATCAAAAGATGAAGATACCTTGTTGCACGAACTTGAGCGGGTCATAAACTGGTCATACCAGTTGGATCTCCCACTGAACCTAAATAAGAGCCAACTCTTGTCAGCACTGGTTGATAAGATTTCGATCCAGGTGGCGAGGAATTCCCTCAGTGTTAACGCTACACAGTGTGTTAAGGATTTAGGAATATTGGTTAGGGCTGAATTTAAATGGGAGGACCAATGTGCCGCTGCAGCTCAGCGTGCACGCAAGGTACTTTTTCGGCTGAAATCAGTGCCATCGAGCAGAAGACCTGATGTATTCCTGCCACTGTACAAGGCATTAGTTCGGCCGCATCTTGAATACTGTGTTCAGGCGTGGTGTCCTCACTACAAAAAGGACATCCTTCGACTTGAAAGTGCACAGCGCCTCGCAACTCGCATGATTGAAGGTCAGCGAGGGAAACCGTACGCTGTGCGCCTAATGTCTCTCGATCTTTTCTCCCTTAGGCGCCGTCGTTTAAGAGGTGACTTAATAGAAACCTTTAAGATCTTGAAGGGTTTGAGTGGCGTGCAAATGAACGACTTCTTTACCTTAAGCCCCGAGCTGGGCACCCGGGGCCACTCACTTAAAATTGCTAAGAAACGATGTCGGCTAGACTCCAGGAAACACTTCAGCCTCAGGGTTGTTAACTTCTGGAACATTCTTCCAGAAGAACTTATATCCTGCAGTACCGTGTCTAGTTTTAAACAGGGTTTGGACCGCAACTGGGGTAAGTTGTTTCCTGAATACTCTCCTTAATTGCTATACAAGCTTAGGTTTTTCATCTTTTAGCGCTATCCCGTAAATAAAGTCAGGGCTAGAGTTCTCTGTGTTTTTTATTTTATCATACACAATGCTACTTCAGCTGACCTCTCACTGTGTTGGTGAAGAAAAACTGCTTTTTCTTTTTCCAGCATCGGCTATAACGCGGTGCTTCCTAAGTTCAACCCGGATAATCTCTTGGCTTCGCGATCGGCGAAGATTTCAAATATACAAAAAGAATAAACGTTTTGGCAGTGGTGGGTGCTTCTCTGCAGCTTTCCACCGAAAGAAATTCTGGACGCTCGATTGGCTTGTTAGCCACATACTGTCCTGTGCAAACTGAACTGAAATTGGCGGAGTGATACAGTTTTCGTTCTGCCATCTTGATGAGCAATACGAACGTAATGAGGGTTTCAACTCAAAAGTTCCACTTTTTCCATCAATGGTTGATACTTAAATAACCGTTTGCAGCGCTGCAAGAGGACCGAACCTGGCGTAGTTAGCCATGGAGGCAGAGAAGTCCCGTAACAAGAACGTCGAGCATACTGAAACATGCGTTCATGTGGTGTGTGACTCGTAGATGTGCACATCAATAACCGGATGCTGTGTAAAGCATCCGGTAAAACAGTCTCCCAATGAGTTGTCGGAAAATTATGAGTTTTCAAAGCAAAGCTGATTGTTTTCCAAAGTGTGCCATTGAGACGTTCTACCTGGCCGTTGCCTTGTGGATTATAAGCTGATGTGTGACTCGTGGCGATTTCTTTTTCAGTCAGAAAGTTTTTGAGTTCAGAAGACAAGAATGATGAATCTGTTGATAGTGCAGGATAAGCAAGCAGGTGTAGCAGCAACAGACATAGATGATAAAACTGGCATCAACGCGCGGTTTGTATGATGATTGAGTCTAGTTTTTGAACGCCATGCGCGCTGAAAGTCACCTCTTTTGCCACAAAGATTGCACACTGCCTCTGGTGCAGGGCATTTTGAACAAGGATGTCGGGTATAACCACAGAAATTACAAATTTGCATCGATGTTGATAAAGCAATGGTATGATCGCCACTCCGATTAGACTGTAGTGAAGGCTCAGTCGGCTTCTGTTGTGTTGATGGGATTGCTGAATATGAGAGGAGCTGGTTACCTGTTTATGACTGAGACTGCTTGTGAGCTAATTCAAGAGATCTCGCAAGTCTGTGTGCTCCGTCTAGACTGAGTTCCGACTGCGCCTACAGTTTTTCGCGAATCGAAGAGGACTGAATTCCGTTTATCACAGCATCTCGGATACATTCGTTTTGATATTCTACTGCAGTGACAGTTTTGACTTCACAATCCTTGGCCAAAGACTTAAGTTTTAGCACAAACTGATCAACGTCTTGGTCAGGTTCTTGCCTACACGTTTGCAAGAGATATCTAGCATAAATAATATTTTTCGAGCGGATATGAAGTTATCGCAACGCATCTATTGCATAATTGTAATCGGCACAGTCCGCAATATTATCATACACCAGATGATCCAGAAAATGAATGAGCGTTTCGTGTTTGTCAGATTTGGAAGGTTCCACAAAGTTCAGATAAGTATTAAATGTGCGAAACCAATGATTCCAGCGTTTGGGTACATCTCGTGAGGTGGGATCGGTGTCGAAGAATCTTGCTGGTAATGTTGGATCCATCGTGTTCTAGATAAGTAATTTGTAACCTTATAGAATATGATTCGAATTGAGTTGAAAAGGAAATCACGTTTGGATAGAATAAGTTAAGTTTTACTTATCTTGAACGAGAGTACATGTGCTGAAATGTAAATACGAAAGCTTAGTAACTGTATGCAAAAGGAGTACAGCACAAGCAAGTGATAATCAAGACAGTGCGTTTGTGCACTCTGTTGTAACCCTGAAATCTCGCTGCACACAGTGCTATTAACGGGTATCCGGTCTAGAAGGAAAGTTTATGCTTTTCGGCTAAGAACAATTCGTACTCAAACCATACCGATAGAGGAAACAGTCACGTGATAGCGAATTACATGTTTCTATCAATATCCACGGATGTGCAATCGTCAGTACTTTTGTACTGCACTACAAACACCGTGCTATATTTATTTACCACCGATACTGAGCTGCAGGCAGAAACATGTTGCAGTCTCACATCCATTTTTCCTGTTCTTATATCTGTCTAGGCCTGAACAACCTACGTGAGTCTTTGACTGTGCGGCTTTTTGTCTGGATCACACTTGTGACGTCATATATACATACATACATACTTCTATATAAAATAATTTTCGGTTTCATGCATAAGTTTATCTGCTTAACCCACAGGTTTTTCGTTCTTGGATTCGCAACTTCTTCATTGAATGTTACATAAAGTTGTCAGTAGTTTAGTTGAGCGCGTGCTTGGTTCATACGTTGAGGGTGTTAACAGTGAAAAGCTTTCCATTGGTCTTTTGAATGGTAAGTTCTGGTTACCCGATTTTACATTTAGGTAATTTGGCATTGTCGGATGTCACACTCAAGGCAGATACTTTGTATCGATTGTTCGGAGTTCCATTGATACTTCATGAAGGTATGAAATTATTTATTTTTCAGACTTATTATCTATCTAATAATTTTCGGGTTTCTAACATCATCATCAGAGACAGCATTACATCGGTAGCGTGTACCGAATGCTTAACTGCCATACAACCATAAAAAAGTAAAATCCTAAAATGTGAGGAAGTGTGGGATTCTATAGAAGATGAGGTTTTTACACCCGTACGGATGTGCAATCTTTCAGTACTTTGTGCTGTGCGGCTAACACCGTGCTAAATTGATTTGCCAGAGGTAGTGAGCTGCATGCTGATACAGGCTGGAGTCCTATTCTTTTTTCTTCCTGATATCTGTCTAGGCCTGGGCAACCTGACAGTATCTTCTCCCACGTGCAGTCTCTGACTGTGCGGCACTTTGCCTGGATCAGGCTTGTGCTTTCATGCCATACCATACATCGAATGGAACAGTTATTTAATCAAGTTTCGTGAACGAGTAGAGCGACATCAACACGGCAGTTTCCTCGCGGTTTTCACTGTCATGGATCCTAACAAGCTTTGTTACTCCTCTTAATAACATACAAAGTTAATCAAACACTATTATAAGATGCGTAGTGCAAGACCGCCACTGAGCACGGTTTCGGACACATCTTGAAGCGTAAATAACCACTGCTATATCTGATTGTTGAGGCCCCAGTCAGAAAAACGTACTGCGCCGATTTTGCAAAGGTTTCAACTAAAGGTTTTTAGTTGCCTATGTCATGTGACGGTCCGACCACCACAAAATTTACGCCAACCGGGATGTGCCGTCGCAAAATGAATTCGTTTCGGAAGTCGGTGGTCCGGCATCCGTAAAACATGACCCAATCAGCGTAACCTATGCATGTTGATCTGCTTCTCTATATCACCCTTACTACCGAAGAGCTTATTTCGGAGAACATCGTTGCATATGCGACTGTAACAGCTAATTCCCAAAATTCTGCGGAGACATCGGTTTTCAAATGCTTGGAGACGCCGAATGTGCTATATTCAGATCGTATAGGTTCGCTTTTCTGAATTACAGGTCTGTAGTCAGTGTACGATAAAACTCTACCCTCTGGAATTTCGCTGTGATGTTGCTACGCTTACTGTTATACTCTATTTTGGCTTCAGTGGATTTCTAATTTATTCCCCTTGACGCTATACTTTAGATCATTCATTTATGCGTGGATTCATATTTTCTCAACACCGTACAAGTTGGCAGAACTGATCGAATTCATTTAAATGCACTCCTTTACCAGCTTACTTTATCTGGCTATTTTATATGAAAGGTCTTTGGTATGAATCAGTGAAACAACCGACCATCGTCTTTAAATTAATCCCCGAATTCATTTTTACAAATAAGCACCTGGGCCGACTTACTACCAAAATACAACGGGTTTTTCAAACACTATGGTCCTAATGGTGAAATGTGGTGTTAGTTTTTGGCAACATATTGGAAACATTAACATTTGGTCCCCCAATCATTACATCTTTCAATGTGTCGTAAAAGTTGCATATGTGCTAAGCTATTCTTGTGTTGCCCATGCTCTGAATGAAATAACATAGAGGGGTAATAGCACAGAGGTTGTACCGTGTTCTTGCATTCCCCTATCCATTGGCAAAAAAGACATTTTAATTATTGAGAGTAGTGCGAATATTTCTTGCACCGGATATTATGCGTAGATTGCCAAGTTGCTCGCTGACTCAGCTCATTTTGAACTTAATTGATCAAAGCTATATGCACTGAATTACACATGATATTAAGAAGCTAACAAGCTATCTCACTGCTATTCCTTTGTTAATTCATGGTAGTAGATTGCATTTGTCCATGTGGATAAATGACACTTGAAACTACTTCAAGTCTGTTCGTTGTCAGCTCTTAAATCCAACCATCGTATTTTTATATATATTTAATTTTGGATTAAATGTATGTCCCTTGGTTATCAATGTGTGACATCGGTATACTGTTGCCCCAGTGAGCGTGTCTATTCTTTGTACAGGGACTGTGGGGCGTATTTCTCTTCAGATCCCCTACACTCACTTATGGAGCCAGCCTTGGCAATTATACGTTGATCAGGTGAACCTGATTGCTTGTCCATCCGCTGAAAAACTGTTCAGCAGATTCACTGATGATCACGGTGTATCATTCGCCTCCAATGAACTTGACGCATCCTTAAGCCGCCGACGTTATTTAGAAGAAATGGAGCAAAAATGGTGGGAGGTATGCTTCATTTCTGTTAGTTTTTTTAAGAAAATAACTTTCTTTTTATTGAATTGTTGTTTCCTATGTTTCCTTTGAGGATATTTTTACAACTCGTTGGAGTTCCTAATTTTATCCCCGCGTGGATATCTAATGCAGAATGTTTTTGCTGCAAGACAGCGCGGTGCTAAATTGCTCCTTTCTGGTCATGAGCTGCAATCAAATACACTGTAGTTTACTTCCATTGTGGCGTCTTTGCTTTACTTCGTTAGCATTGACAGCTTGACAATATTTCACTTCATACTCGTCATCATTGTCGTGGATAGTATTTCACCAGTAGCAAGTACCGAATGTTCAACTGTCATATTGCCGTGCTGATGTTGCTCTCCTCGTTCACGAAACTTGTTTGAATGCGTGTTCCATTCGAGGTGTAGGCACCTCTTCCCAGTTTGTTTGTGCTTACTTTTCTATAGAAGCCGTAGCAATTTAAGTCCCACCCTTCCCCATCTTTTAGGATTTTACTTTTTCGTGGTTGTATGGCAGTTAAGCATTCGGTACGTGCTACCGGTGTAATGCTGTCCTTGATGATGATGATGATATTCTTGATAATGGGGAATTGTTGGACCTAAGATGCCATGGAACCTTGTAAGGTTAAGTACAGACACTGGAATGAGGTGCCCCCACCTCGAATTATTCAACGTTATGAACGAGCAGAGCAACATCAGCATGACAGCTTCCTTGTGGCTTTCACTTTTATTTAACGTAACAAGCTATCTTCACCACCGGAATCGATAACGACTCCACTGAACACCGAAAGAATACTGTGCAATCTTATTATTGACACTTGTTTCGATTCACCTTGGTGAGCACTTGCTTTTTTGTGTTTCTGAAAGTCTGTAGGCAGGTAGGTGTGCAATTTTATAGTATTTCTGTGCTGTGCAGCTAACACCGCGGTAACTTGATTTGTTGCCGTAGTGAGCTGCGTGTGGAAACACGCTTGGGTCTCACCGCCGTTTCTACTTGTTTCTCAACTGTTCAGGCCTTGGTAACCTGACAGTATCGTAGCATTCTATGACTGCACAGCACTTTGCCTGAATTAGGCTTGTGATTTCAGACATGCATACAAACATATTCGCAACGTTATGCTCTTTGTTCCCCACTGTCAATTCTTACTGTATTAGAGCGACTACGTAATAACGTAGGCGATATTTGTTTCAAGCTCATCTATTCTTTTGATAACTTTTCGGCTCAATTTTCACAGGCAATTCATAATGCTGGTGTAACCAACGCTACCGCTATGGCGGCTGTTGCAGCAATGACGCCCGCTGAGAGCTCCTCTTCATGGTGGTCTTATTTGGTCTCCTTTGGTTATGAAATTGTTCGAAACATTCAGGTTTGTCGGTCTCTTGCTTGACGCATTAAATGATTGCTACGCCGGTTATCGTTTCTGTCGTATACGGATTTTGTTGTGGTTGTTAATGCACACTTACGCTGGTTACGGCCAAAAATGTTATCCAATACCTCTTATAAAGAAAATAAGAAAATTTTAAAAGCTTTTCTCGAAAATACTAGAAGTTACACCTCGACGTTGTGGTACACAGAAAACCTTGCAACCCTGTTAACAAGCACCTACGTTGTGAACTAATAGTCTTCGGTGACTACTACCTGTTTATTAGTTTATTAGTTCCAAAGGTTATCATAGCCGGGGGTGGCAGTGGGGATAAGCTCCCACTGTTTATAAAATGCCTCCATATGGCATGCGTCTCAAATAGCCTCTGACAACCAAGTCCAGCTACTGTTCTGCACGAGTGGCTCACCGAGCCCGGCGGAACTGCTTCTACCAACAGGAGAAGGGGCGAGTGACTGGCGCCTAAAAACCAGTTTGCTTCTGACAGATGGAGCTCGTTAGCCTGGGAGGGCATTTCATCTAAAGAAAGGAAAACCCTGATTTTACAGCTCTGCTACCTTGCTGGATACCCGATCGCGGGAAAGGCTTCGGGAGAAAACCCCGAGGAAAAATCTGAAACAAAGTATGGCAGACGGTTAGTTGGTGCACACCACCTCTTTCTGGCAACTCCCTGCTGCCTTGAAGGTTGCATTTGGTTGTGCAAAGGCTAGAGAAGCTGACTCGAACAAACGCCGAGTGGTGCTGGGGACGCCGCTTTGTACCCAAATTCCCAAGAATCTTCATTAAAGCCGGCTCATCCTCCAGGAGGAGATAGTCGCACAAAAGTAAAAAGTAAAGTAAAGTTGCTTGGATGGCTTCATACTCTGCGCAGGTTAGCGCAGCTATCGAAATTTGGGCATTGATTTAAGACTGGATATGCGTTCTTTCGAGGCGATAGGAAACTATTGGTTTCGCAACTTGAGATTAACTTGTGAAACTCTACCAAAAATCGATTTAGTATATCGTGCTAATTTTGCTCACTTTATCTCTCAACCGTCCTACCAAAAGTTGCCGACCTCCATACCTATACTTCGTGGCGATCGGTGGTTGTGGTATCAATGCATACTTTGCGGAAATCCAATCATCTCTGACCTGCAATCACATGATGAAATTACGTTAAACGTGATATTTCTTGTACCCACAAAATCCTGTTACTAACTTCGTGTCTGGTTTCTGGTCCGTTTGTATTTATGTGTAAGCGCGCCATATATATTTGATGTACTGTATCTCTATTAGCAACGAGAATGGCTTCTGCGCACCAATTTTCATCTTGTGGCAAGTGCTTCCTGATCATTTGCCTTGTCGCTGTTGCCACGATTGTTGCTATCAATTTCTCACGATTTTAGGTGGAAATCAAGAATGTGCGGTTACGCCTGATGGAGTGTACACCAAACCTTCCATCGCAATTCGGTACATTCACTCTCTCACTGCATCATTTAACCATGCGCTCTGGCAACGAAAGTGAAGTAAGTTGACACAATCCACTTCTCGTTGTATTTATAACCGGGCCATCATCAGCAAGCATTTATATCTCATTGATTCTATCTTCGGGAGTGAAGCACTGTCACTATTTGATTCTAAATTTTCCTTCTCGTTTTGCAAACATAATGAGGCAAAATGTTTCTAAAGGTTCTTGTTGCTGCTATTTGAATTTTAGAACTCCTATAAAATTGCACAGTGGTGTATATCTGTATCAAATCACAAGCCTTACCCAAGCTAAGTGCCGCACAATCATGAACTGCTCGTGGGCTAAGATACTTCCACCTTGCCCATGCCTCGATACATATGAGAGAGGAAAATCGAAATGGCAGTGAGACTCCAGCGTGTTTACGCATTTAGCTCACTGTCGGGAACGTATCAGTTCAGCACGGTGTACTGCACGATTGCACTTCCGTGCACAGCGTGGTTTTCTTGAATTACTTCAAACCGGTCCTTCTTTTCATGGCCAATTTCTGTTTATGTAGCCCCGTACCCGGTATCGGTCTTTTCTGCATTTCGCGTTTTTTATAGGTTTTGTCTTTTCCAGTTAAGCACCCTTCCATTTCTACAATTGCATGCCTGGAATTCTTGTTGAGTTACAATGCGTTGGACTGAGACGAAACACTGCGTGTCATTTGAGGAAGTTCATTAGATATACATTCATCAAAAATACGTTAAGCAAGCGTTTCTCACTTTTTTCTGATGTTGACTATTGTAATGTCCCGACATGGTGACTGAATCGCTAATTCAGAGACTCGAGTAGATTGTGTTTCATTTGATTGAACCGAAACTATGGCTCCGTTACGTCGATAGCACTCCTGATGATCAAGCTTAAAAACGCTCACAGGTTTGACAACCATGCAACCATTGTAATTCAATTGACAACGGGTATCAAGAGCAATGGCTCTCTGCTATTTTTGACGTACACGTTAGTGAAATAAACAGTGATGAAGTGGAAACCAGATTCTACCGGAATGGATACTCATTGATGAAATTTAGCAGCAAGGAACCTAAAACTCGTAAGCCGAACTGCGTCAAGACAATATTTCAGCCGCGTTCGAACACTGTAAAACTCGACAACCACAGAGAAAGCACCTGCTCATCGTATTTTGTGATGAATACATAGCCCAGAAACTCCATCAACCGATATAAAGTATTTCTTCCCCACCTAACGCAAAATGTCTCACCCAAATGGAAATTTGCCCTACCTTTAAGAGATCTCGCCAAGAACAACACGACATTACGGGATTGATGTTGCACGCAAGTCGACGAAAATGCAGCGCACTTTCGGACACTAAAGTGCTACGACCAGTCGTGTTTTCCCGTGTTTAAACACGGAATGTGCAATCGTGCAGTACATCTGTGTTGTGCAGCGAATACCGGTAATGAGCTGCATGTGAAAACACGCTGGAGTCTCACTGT
Source organism: Atriophallophorus winterbourni (assembly GCA_013407085.1). Lineage (NCBI taxonomy): Eukaryota > Metazoa > Platyhelminthes > Trematoda > Plagiorchiida > Microphallidae > Atriophallophorus > Atriophallophorus winterbourni. The sequence continues at coordinate 43,086 of JACCGJ010006901.1, read as the reverse complement.
CATCGCTATTTTTTATTTTATTTTTCTCATCTGTCTAAGCCTGGTCAACCTGACAGTATTTTAGTCCATGTGTGTCAATGACATTGCGGTACTTTGCCTGGATCAGGCTTGTGCTTTCATACATATATTCATACACACATAACATTGAGTCAGTTATCTTGGGATTAAACATGGTTCACTTTCTATTTAGGCGAACGTTATCACCAAACTTTTCACCCGTACTCTGTTTCTATTGTTCATTCTTTCGTTAAAGGCACGGCACTTGTCGTTTTGTGAGTGCCTGTTCACTGAAATTTGGCGGACGCAGACATTTTTCCTGATATTCACTGGTTTACTTTGAGTATCTGTGCTTTAGAATCAAATTTGACAGTGTTTGTCAGTTTTGTCTAGCCTTGGTGCCAAAATTCAGCACCGTAGCTTATGCCATTCAGTTTCTAAACGTCGGATGTCTCCGAACTGTGTTTAGTGGTTGTCTTGCGTCAAGCATCTTACCAGTTTGATTCAGTGCACATGTGCGTTTGTCAGGTGGAATCATGAGTAAAGATTGCCATGACGTATGACAGTTAGAGTTGCAACGAAACTCGTTCGCTGATTGCATGGATATGCAATCGTGTCGTACTTGTAAGCTGTGTAGGTAACACTGTGCATAATTGATTTGCCAACGGTAGTGAGCGAGATACAGCTGTTCCCGTTATCATACCTGTCTTCGTCTGGGCAACCGGACTATTAAAAATGGAAAGCATTAAATGTTCTTTATTGGGCGTTCGCCGAGCTTGTTTAATATAGTGTGGACATTTTGTCACCAAACTATATGACATCCTCAGCGTAATATCCTACGAAGCAAGAGGGCTCTGAAGTTCACCACCCTTATGCCACGTATCTCTGTATGTCAGCGATGCTTGTCATACAATCGTTGCATTTTCTATTCTGGGTGTGGAACAAACGGCATTTCATTAGTCCATAGTCACGGTCCCATTGTATGCGTTGGTCGAGGAGTTGTATGTATGTATGAAATCACAAGCCTGACATAGGCAAAGTGCCGCACAGTAAGAGACTGCACGTGGGCTAAGTTACTGTCAAGTTGCCCAGGCGTCGAATACCGAGAAAATCCCACATTCTATCGGTAGAAAGTATTTAACATTGATTCCAATTGGATTCATCTCAATCGCGGCCCGCGTGTGTTGACATCAGAGATTTGTGTTCATGTCTCCTCACAACCGCTGGATGCCCGTGTAGTCGCTTACCCAGTCTTATCCCTGTCTGTCCGACGTAATGTACTCCACAATTTTTGCTTGGTATTTTGTAGATGCCATTCATTTTGTCTTCTTTCAGTATGTGATCCTTCGGTTTCGACAGTTACTTGTGAAGCGTTTTTATGCTTGTTTGTAATAGGCCGGGTTTATTATCGCATACATACTTATTCATGCTATGTGAACGGATGAGCAATCGTACAGTACTTCTGCGCTACACCATGCTAAATTAATTTGCTACTGGCAGCGAGCTTAAAGCGGAAACACTGTAATCTTAGTGGCATTTCTATTCCTATTATCCTTTCTCATATCTGTCTAGTCCTGGGCAACCTGACAGTATTTTCTATGTATGGTATGAAAGCACAAGCCTGATCTAGGCAACGTGCCGCACTTTCATAGACTGCATGTGGGTTAAGATACTGTCAGGTCGCCCAGGCCTACACAGACATGAGAAACTAAATCAAGATGGAAATGGTAGTGAGACTCCAGCCGGTTTCAGCATGCAGCTCACTAGCAATGTCCAATTAATTTACCACAGTGTTACCCGCACAGTACAGAAGTACTGCATGATTGCACATCCGTGCACTATAGACAAACAGTTTGGAGTCACACACTTAATTAGGATATGTCCGGGTCTCTAAGATATCACGAGAACAAGCAACTTGTCCAACAACAACTACAAGCTCGGCAAACACCATCCTCATCCTGAGCTACGCATATTCTCCTCTATTGCTGATCATGTAGGCTTATTTTTATTTGCAACAATTTTTACACATCTCATGCATTTATCAGACGGTACTCTTCCGAAAGATCTACTCTATGGTGAGTTGCAATCAGGAAGTCGACCATTGGGCACCCCACTTGCGGTACAAAGACGTTTGCAAAAGAGATGTGAAAGCTCTTGGCTTTGACCCCGCGAGTTGGGAAGAACTTGCTTTTGACCGCTCACATTGGAGGCATTGTGTAAAGCATCGTTTGCAAGGAGCAGATACAGCTCTTGGCTGCTAAACGTAGATCATGCAACTGACGCCCAACGACGGAGTTCTGCCTATCGTTGCAAGCGCTCCCGGAGAGATTGTTCCTCCCGAATAAGACTTTTTAGTCATTCGAAAAGCTGTGGAACATGAAAATTCACACGATTGTGATGTATATCCTTGGTCGGCATCGACCGAACGAGGTCAACAACTCTCTTTATAATAATGATTTGAAATCACCCTAGAATCAATGCAAATCTTTTCCCCCGTGCAGTCGTTGACTGTGTAGCACTTTGCCCAGATAAGGCTTGTGATTGTGTATATCATACCTCATACATGCTATTTGATGGTTGTTTAACTGTATCAGAGGCGTATGTGCCCTGACCTAGTTTATACTAGCTACTTCTGCTTCATTAAGTCCCCTTAATTTTGGTAAATATAGTCCCGTCATACGTATTTTCATTGTGATGCTGTTTTGACGGTGATGATGCCTTTTTAAATCTCACATTGCATCGGCCGCATCGTTTTCATCGCTCGGGTTTGCCACTACTAAATACCTATGTTTCAAACCCCGTTGCTAGTTAGCCTTCTGGGTTTTAGTAATGTCTTAACCACCATTGCTACTTTTCGTTTTGCATCTTGTTTTACTTTCAAGGGCTTGGAACGCAAGTTGTTTGAAATCAATGGCCTATCCTTCACGTGGTGTGACTCGAATAGTGAAGACGTTTCCGAGAAATCACCGGTAAGTTTGCTTAAGCCTGACCTTATCATGAATCGTTCACTGTTTCAGTAAGAATTTTCACGTAGTACTATTCTTCTGCTTGTTTTTCGAATGTTATGTTAGGTAGACAAGTCATTGGAATCATAATTCATTTCATACACTTTTTCGGTCTTTATGTACATCATTTTCCGCTGTTGGATCCATAATTGTTGAGTAAAATCGAATCACAAAATCGTCCGCCTTTTTGTCCTGTGTAATACTCGTGATCGGGTAGCCTGGTTTCCGGGTCTTGGTATTGCGGTTCTGTGGATTTACTTCATGAAAATTTGAAGAGTGTGGTACCACACTAAGTCGATGTCGCGCGAACGCCTGCGGTTTAGCCATTATTTCAAATTTTCGCTTCTCTATCTTGGTTTCCTATCTACTTGTGTAATTCTGAGGCTTGGACGTTTCCCGGCAAATCTGCTAACAATTTGTCAATAAATTGGTTCATTCGGCCAACTTTACCCGATGGTTATTTACGATATAGCAGATAGCCCTCTTCCGTAGCGTATTATATCAACTGCTGCTTGGTCAGACAACCGTGTGGTTTTTGACCCGTTTTAACTGTAACTAGTTTGCTGGAATAGGGCTAGATCCGTCTGCAATATATTGGGAAATGTTTGTGTCGGTCCGGGGAACTATATTAATGAAAAGGAAAGTTTGATAACGATGTATTGTGGTGCTCACATCCCATCCCTTACACTCCACTACCGGTTTCTGGCTGTTTGCCGTCATCAAGTGGAGACAGTAAGATCAGGTTCAGTGAGCCTTGGTAACATTTCACGGCTAAGTAAGAACTGAACAGGCCATGGTGGACGCTAAGCTAGGTACATTGTCTTACGGTTTGGTCTACTAAATCTCACTGCCTTTGATGGTTGAATCAAGTCAACTTCGCTAAATTCTCTTGTATGGGCGACCACTATTTTCTAACCGTTCTGTATGCCGTCATTCTTTTCAAAGGTTCATGTGCTTCCTCCTAATTGTCTAACGGGTGAGCTGAATCGGAAACGGTGCTTTGTCGATAACAATTCTTCCTCGAAGCGGATCGTTGTCTCACCCCGATCGTCTACCGTCCAACTAGACTTCTCGGCCAGTCTTGGTGAATTGCGATTGCAGTTGTCAGCGGGCGTGTGCAAGTCTGCCATCTATTTCGCCGAGCGTATATGCCAAGATCAAGCTCTGATGGAGCGCTGGTGCCGTCGTCCAACGCTCTCCGTTGGAGAAAAGTATGTGTTATACACTCTAGGTGTTCCGACGTGGTACATCGCTGTTTGCCAATTAAATGTTTTGTTTTCAGTGCCTCGAAATGGTGGCAATATGCTGCCGGCGAATTACGACCACATCTTCGGGTCCGTTTCGCTTCCTGCTTTCGCTCGGCCTCACTCGGTCAATTGGTCTCGGAAGCGCGCGCAAATGTGGCCTACGTGAGGGCGTACACGTTGTACTTGTTGCGTGGATTGATTGCAATTCGTGATTCCGATCAATGCTGCTCACAGCTCCCCGGCTTCGAAGATGCTTCAAATGAGTCGGACACGTTTTGGCGGGACATGGAGGCAGAGTGGTCTTTGGCCCGCATTGCAGCTTTGCGTTTGGTCTCAATGCGTCGCGCTGCCTTGTCGCTTCAAAAATCTTTGGTGAGTGTTCAGCTACTCTACATAGTAGGCCTGGGCAACCTGGCAGTATTTTAGCCCACGTGCAGTCTCTGACTGTGCGGCACCTTGCCTGGATCAGGCTTGTGCTTTCATACCATACCATATACTCTACATAGTTGGCACCTTGGTGCTTGTGGAACATTTGGATGAATCGATCTCCGCTCGATTAAAATATTAAACTTCTGTAATTTAGTTAATGCTTCACTAAATCCATCCCCACTATGCTCTCCCGGTTGCCGGTCACTTAATCCCCTGACATTTAATCACCAAGTCATTTGATCCCCAGTCAATTAATCCCCAGTTTGATAACTTCTGAAGAATGCAACCTCATCTGCCTCGCGGATTTCGGTCACATCTAGTCTGTATTTAGCTACTCTAATGGCATTACCTCAAAAAGTGCTATCTCGCGCACACTCAACAGGCATTCAAACGGTATAAGAAGGAAAGACCCAACATGCACTCTCCCGTCCCTCCCAAGTGACACCATGTTTGATGTTCCAAATATATACAGAGATTTCTTGCTGTATGATTCTAAAGACCATAGTGACGGTGCACGAAAAATATGTGAACTAGGGATAAAAGCAGATTATGAGGCAGACGATGATTTACGGCCTCTGTTCTTCAAGCAATTGCTGGGGTTCATATCAAACAGAAGAAGAAGTATGCTGAGATATGCTAAGACATCTCGAACAATTCAGCGATACTCAACTATGGAAAGATTGACGTTTTAAAATTAATTGCATATCTCTCCTGCTAAATAAATTCATTTGAATGTATTCTGCGATCTTCAGACGTTATCAAACTGGAGATTAAGTGACTGAAAATTAATTGACTGGGAATGAAGTGAGATGGTGATTAAATGTCGGGGGATTAAGTGTCTGACGATTAAGTGTCAGTAAACCGCTCTCTCACCCATAATGTTCTCTTTTTACAAATTTCTTTCTTTAGATGAAATGTTTCCATTTCATCATTTATGCAAGACAGTTTTAGTTATTTACTGGTTTTGAGTGTGATGCAGTTTCATGCAGTCGCTCTCCGACATCAAAACATTGACGTATGTCAGACATTTTTTCTTGACAGGATTGAGAATGTCGCGAGAAATTTGCGATGCCTCGTCTATTTGCTGTGCTGATTCTCTCTATTTTAGCGACCACGTCGTCGACGAATCTCTTCTCAAGCGTCGTTGCATTACACTCAACCCGAACAACCTGAGTCTGCTTCCAGCGAACTTGCTGATCTCCCGAGTTCCGACCCGACTATATCATGGTATGCCTGGTGGCGTTATTCTTCCCTCCTGAATATCCGGTCACTTTGGTCCGAACCGTCGTCTGTTGTTCCGGAACGAACTGTCGCGCCATCTTTACCGTCCTCGTCTGTCAAAGAGGCATTGTTCGAATTGTTGGATGAAATTGCTGTCACCTCAGATCAATGGAACGAGGGTTACGACTCTGCGGTTCCGGGCACCAAAGCCGATGCTGTCGTTTTCCTGTTCTCTTTTCAAATTGGAGAATGTTCGATCCGTCTTATCGAGGATGCGTCGCAACCACTTTTACCTGGCCTTATAGTACGTTTTGCTCAGTAATTCTATCTATATTGGCATCAAAATTTCGAGCTCTGTTATAGCTCCCACACCCAACGTCCGAACACAAGCTGTGTATTTGATCAATTGAGCGCAACTCTTAGTTCAAACATGCGTTGAACCAATGAGAAAAGAGTGCATCCGGACAGATTGATTGATGTATCTTGGATGCTTGATGCATGCGTGTGATTGCACACATTTGCTCCTCTGCAGCACTCTCGTGTCTATCGTTACGTGAAACATGGAATTGTACTAGTCACCTATTGCTTGCTCTATATCATATTTTAATACGTGTGATGGATAGCATAAGTACCTTCGTGGATTAGTATGGTATGGTATGAAAGCAGAAGCCTGATCCCGGCAAAGTACCGCACAGTCAGAGACTGCACGTGGGCTAAGATACTGTCAGGTTGCCCATGCCTAGACAGATATGAAGGTGGAATAGCAATGGTAGTGAGACTCCAGCGTGTTTCAGCATGCAGCTCAATACCGTGGATTAGTACTATTGACTCGGAATTTCAATGTTCTGATTGTTACTTGTGACCTCGGTTTTGAGCTTCATCAAAGCACCCTATGTTACGAAACGCACCTGTGATTTTTAGGACAGCGTTGCTTGATACTTGTTCTCTTGCGTTCACTTGTTTCGAAACTAGGTTCCGTGCACGTTTCTAAATACAACGATTTGCCGAGGTTTGCGACAAGCGTCCAACCTTGTTATATTAGTGGATGTTTTTTCAGCGTCTCTGTTTCACGGTCTACGATAAAGTTCCGGTGCTGTGTAGAATGCTGTGCCCTGTTATATAGAACATTCTTCTCGCGTGTTCTTCAAGTTCTTGTGCTAGCTGAATATTCCAAGATATGTGCTAAGCGCATCACCGTGCAAACAGCAAAACCACTATATGAGATCACTGGGAATTGATCACAAGATGATTAGGATAAGTGTCGGTCGATTTTAACTTAAACTTTTGTCTCATCATCAACGTGGACAGCAATACACCGGTAGCAGGTATCGAATGCTTAAATACTATACAATTTTGACAGTAGAAATGGTAAACAAATTGAGAATAGTGGGACCTAAAAAGCTACTGAACTGAATATGCAAGCAATTGTTGTGGATGCGTAGATTGACAACAGCATGACAGCTTCCTTGTGGCTTTCACTGCCGTACATCACTACAAGCTTGATCAAACACTGCAAGAAGATGTTTGTGTGTGTGATGTGAAAGCACAAGCCTGATCCAGGCAAAGTGCCGCACAGTCAGAGACTGCACGTGGGCTGAGATACTGTCAGGTTGCCCAGGCCTAGAAGATGTTTACAGCAACACTGCCTCTGAACACGATTTTGAGCCACTAAGAAGCCATTACGATTTCTGATCTGTTGTACCCAACTTGGAAGAAGGATCGCACCCACCGTATCTAGTTTAACACCCAAAGCCTTCATCTGCCTGAGCCAAGTCAAATTCTGACCAACAATACAACGATGCCATTCCAAGTTAGGAGTGGCAAACGAAGCCGCATTAGGAAAACGATCTTTTCCCATTCGAAATACGTGGCCTAACTAGAGAAGTTTATGCATGTTAACTTGTTTTTTGATATTTACGTCGCTAACAAAGATTTTTCTGCTTATCCGATAATGACAAATAACTACAGCGATTGTCGGATGTGCAATCGTACTGTACTTCTGTGATGTGCGGCTAACATCGTGCTAAATTGATTGGCCAACGGCAGTGAGCTGCATGCTGAAACAGGCTGAAGTCTCACTACCATTTCCTGTTCTTTCTTCTTCCTCATATATGTCTAGGCGTGGGCAACCTAACAGTATCCTAGCCCACGTGCAGTCTGACTGTGCACTTTGCCTGGATCAGGCTTGTGCATTCATACCATATATACCATACAATGATTGTCGAAGATCTGCAGATGTCTTATTTCTTCTTTTCTTAGTGTCTAGGTCCCACATTCATAACCGCGCGAACTGTAGCCCTATAGGCTTTACCCTTGAGCTTTAGAGACAAGCTTCTTTGACCCCACAGATGACCTAAGTTACGAAAAGCTACGTATCTTTAGAAATGCTAGCTGAAATCTCCCTCTATAAACTCGCGTTACTAGTACTGAAACTACCCAAATAGGTGAGGCAGTGATTGTTTCTCAATGATTTTTTTCTGTTCTCTTTCAGCATCCTGCTTTCATATCCATATCAGGCGAGCGCATATCATTCACTTTGAGTGCAGAACCCGCTGTACGTTGTGCGCGTTTCGAAGCTAGCGTCAAATCGTTCACGGTGCGCGATGAACGAGAATTTTTGGGACCTCGTTTCAGCCTACACAATCCCTCCCGGCCAGTGTTTCCATTGGTTGTGTTCCCACCGAAAATTGTTCCTGCATTCTCACGAACACCGAGCTACACACGGACTGATAGTTCGTCTGAAATGACCGAACCGGCAAAACCCGGTGGTTTGTTCTGGCTGATTTGTGAAGTCCTTCCTAGCTCGTCCGCGTTCGATTATAGGTACGTTGCTGCATTTGTTTGAACTGTATGTATGCATGAAAGCACAAGCCTGATCCAGGCAAAGTGCCGTACAGTCAGAGACTGCACGTGAGCAGAGCTAGTAATATGAGTTGTATGGAGTTAAAATGATGAGGTAGAGTATGTATGTATGTATTAAAGCACAAACCTGATCCAGGCAAAGTGCCGTACAGTCAGAGACTGCACGTGGGCTAAGATACTGTCAGGTTGCCCAGGCCTAGACAGATATGACAAAAGAAATAGAAATAGTAGTGAGACTCCAGCGTGTATTCGCATGCAGCTCACTACCAGCGGCTAATCAATTTAGCATTTGAGGTAGAGTGAGCTAAATCGAGGTAGCGAAGCTAGCCCGAGTGGTGCTGGCGACGCAGCTTTGTACCCAAATTCCCAAGACACTTTATGAAAGCCGACTGATCCTCCAGGAGGAGATAGTCGCACAAAAGTAAAAGTAAGCGAAGCTAGCAAACCTGCTCTAAAAACAGATTATGCATGCAATAGTGTTGGTGTATAAACTTAATCACCAAACAAAGTGGCAAAGAACATCTCAGTCGAATAACGCGGTGAGTTCAAACAAGTGCACGGATGTGCAATCGTACAGTACTTATGTGCTGGCGGTTAACACCGTGCTAAATTGATTGGCCATCGGAGGTGAGCTGCATGCTGAAACAGGCTGCAGTCACGCTACCATTTCTATTCTATTTTCTATTCTCATATCTGTCTAGGTCTTGACAACCTGACAGTCAACGACTTTGTTGCAATTTCCCTGGATCATGCTTATGCCTTCATATATGCATATATACATATGACTAATTGGGTTTTTTATATTTTCGCAGTTTGCGAATCGAAACGGACCCGCTTCATATTGTCTATCAACCAGAGCTGGTTCACTGTGTGATGAGTTTTTGGTGCGATGTCGCTTCTGCAGCTTCTCCAACTCTGGAATGTAAGCGCAACCTGCTTTCTCTTATGCTGTGCATGCGAATTTCCTTTATTTTCGCCAACTTGACCATCTGACGCTATCACTCACTCAGTCCTCTCCGTGCCGGGTGGCACATGAGCGAAGACAACCCCACTCCAGTGGTTCCGGTCTACCACTGCTTCCGTTGCAGTCTGCACCGTGAATCCTTGTGCATGTAGTTCGCGTTCCAACGTTCTGCGCCAAGTTTCCTTGGGCCGTCCCTTTTTTCGTTTACCTTGCGGAAGCCAGTGAATGGCTACCTTCGTATGCGAACTGGGATCCATCCTGCAGACATGACCGAACTTTCTCCACCGTCGTCTGTTGACTACGGTAGATGCCACCTCCAGACCAGTTTTTCGCAGGAGCTCTTCATTCGAAATGGTGTGTGGCCAAAAAATCCGTAGAATCCTTCTCAAGCACTTAGTTTGAAATGGCAGCGGTCGTCTTCCAGCATTCCGATCCATACAGCAACACACTCAGAACGTTGCTCTTGAAGAGTCTGATCGTCGTATTAATGCTGAGAGCGGAGGATTTCCAGGCTATCCCGATTCTCTCAACTATTAATTGACGCTCGACGGCATAGTTCATGGGACAACAGTTCCTTCAGTGTTATTGTTTGAAGGTTAAACCTGGTCTCTGAAAAAAAGTTAAATTGTTCGAAATCCTTGTAGTTCCTGTATTGAGTGTTCTTTATGGGGTTCCGTCGAGCTTGCATAACGGGTTGCGGACGTTTCGTCACTAAACTAGATGACACCATCACCGTAACTTCTTGCGAAGCAATGGTCCTTGAAGTTCACCGCTTTTATACCAAGTTCTCCCGTGTGTTTGTGCTGCGTGTTTTGTTCGATCGTTGCCATTCCTACCCTGCATGTAGAACAAACAACATCCACAAAGACTTTCCAATTACACTGTGTCGGTTGAGGGATTGTGCCGTTGAATGCCATGTCTCGAAAAATTGCCGTGTATGACGTGTTCTACCGGTAGTGAAGGGTTAAATTTTCGCTAGGTCTCCGATAATTGCTGCATCTCTGTCATCGCAGGACTCAACTGTCACCATCGGATACCTAATACAATTATTCGTAGTAAAATAGTTGTCACAACGTAGATATAAAAAGTTGACATACACAGACTCCACCGCTAACGTACTTTATTGAGAATGAAAACTAATCGTTTTCTTAATTAGGTTTTGTCGTCCATCCCTATCTATCACTCGCTCTATCGTGCTCTGAGCATCTTGACCGTATCTCAGCCCACGTGCATTCAGTGACGGTGTGGGACTTTGCCTGATTTTATACATATATTTCCACAATGATGTCGTTGTACTAGTGGTTAAAAGTTAACTTAACTGAAGCAGATGAAACACTTAACAACTAGCCTGTCTTCCTGGTTATTGCATACACGATCGAAATTTACAAACGTTGCTCACCCTCTGAAATATGGCTCAAAAACGTATTTATTGGTCATCTTGTCGCTGGTATCTTCCCGGTGCTAAATTTGATTGCGAGCAGATCTGTCGCGCTGCTGTCGTTCTACTCGGTAACAAAAAGGTTCCAAAGGTTGTCACAGCCGGTGGGTGGCAGTGGGGATGAGCTCCCACTGTCTATAAAATGCTCCCATAAGGCGTGCGTCTCAAACAGCCTCTGACAACCAAAGCCCAGCTCCTGGCCTGCACGTGGCGGAACTGCTTCTACTAACAGGAGAAAGGGCGAAGGCGGGTGACTGGCGCCTCAAAACCAGTTTGCTCCGGGCAGATGGAGCTCGTTAGCCTGGGAGGGCAGTCCATCTAAGGGAATGAAAACCCTGATTCCAAACCTCCGCTGCCTTGCGGCATACCCGTTTGCGGGAAAGGCTCCGGGAGTGAACCCTGAGGAAAAATCCCTGCTGCCTTGCGGGAAGACTTTTGAGTCAAAGGCTCCGGGTGGGGTCCCCTAAGCTAACCCCCTACTTCGGCCTTGGCAACCGGGTATTATGTCGCCTACAACAAGAACCATGGATTCTACTTCAACCACAACTAGACCAAAAAATCCCCCCTCTCTTTTTCTTTTCTTCTTTCATCATGTACCTTCTTCATGGTATACTTGTTGGCACATCGTCTGTAAAGACTTGTGTGATGATAATAATAATAATAATACTCGGTAACAAAGCTTGATTAATTTCGCGGCCCTTATGCCATTGTGTTCAGGATCACTCTTATGCATATTCCGTTACACATTTCACCATATATTATGGACACTAATGTATCATTCCGTGTAATACTGCCCACGATAATGACGCCGCAGCTACTGATGATGATGATGATGATGGCCATCTCAGACGTCGTGACATTTTATCTTATTTGAGCTTGAAGTTCCACACCCACATTCAGTTTCGCTATACGGTCTATCACCTTTATTGAACTGAGCATATAACTTGATCTTATCCGTCAGCTTCGGCAAGACACCAATATGATTTGATCAAAAAACGCACCCGGGCAAATCTCCGAGCTGCCCTGGATGAAACAGGGCAATTTTTCACGACACCTGTTGTCCCGTCTAAGCGACGTCCTCCTCGATGGTTTGTCAATTTAAATATATCCGCCCCACGTGTTTTGCTGCCGGATCGTTTTGCGGTTTTGCAAGATGATGCCTTGCCTATTACTGGATTGTTGTGCAATTTCGGACACTTAAAAGTAACCAATTGGCCTCCAATACAAGAGTTTCGCGAGCGACCGTCATTTCCCGTAAGTGCCTGTTTCACTGACTAAGTTTCTGCATTTTTATCGCATATTTATCATCGTATAGGAACGAAATTCTGAGTGAGACTAAGTTAAGTTGTATGATGTGAATCCTTAAAAAGCCTTTAAAATTTTATGGCATGCTGCTTATTGTTTACCTTGCTTGAATGTGCGCTACTTCGGTACAATTCTGGTAGCAACTGTGAACATTGTAACGTTTTATTTTCTCGTCTGTGCCTTGGCAACCACACAGTATCTCAACTCACATACGCCTTGCCAAGCAACTTCAAATCTCTTGCAAGTCATACTCAATTGCAGTTCTGTATTCTATCTACTAGTCATACAGGTCCTTTTCTCGAGAGTGATCAGATGTCTTGATTCAGACAGTTTATTTACAGCTGTTTCCAAGGCCACCGGGTGCATCTTCATCTGAGTAAGACTATTACTGAGTGATATGTTTTTTCTCCTAGTCACTTTACAAAGTTTTATGTGTACAACGTTTGGCGTAATGAACGATACTGCTGCATCAACTTGGCATCGTCAATAATGGTAGTTGTTGACCCCAATGTGCACGGTTGTGTAATCGTACAGTTCTTCCGTGCTATACAACTAACACCGTGTTGCATTGATTTGCCACTGTTAGTACGCTGCCATTTCTATTATTCTCACATCTGTATAGGCCTGGGCAACCTGACATTATTTTAGTTCATGTGCAGTCTGTTACTGTGTGGCACTTTACTTGGATCGGGCTTGTAATTTCATACATCCATACGTGTATGACTCCGTTCTCAGGGGATCAAAGACGGTCAGCTGCGTACCAACTAAGTACGCTTGACCCAATTTTCCTATAATCATTCAGCCTAGCCTATGATGATTACTTGCTAGCTGTCTCCGATGTTAAATTCGTGTTGCTGTTGTCGCATCAACGGTTTCTGTACAAACGCTTTTCCGTGGAAAACATATCCACAATGAAATTTCGGTATTAAATGTTATTCTGCAATTTCTTGGCATCTTATGAGCCTTTTGCCCAGCAATCCTCCGTATAATTATTCAACTATGTGTAACACGATACCATTGTTTCAAGGCTCACTGAAACTGATCTTACTGTCTCTACCTGATGACGGCAAACAGCCAGAAACCGGTAGTAATGTGTAAGGGATAAGGATGTGAGCACCAAAATATATGTGTAACACTATTGTTTACACTATATTTATGTTCGAAATATGATCGGAGATCAATCAACATCGTGTTTTCCTTTACCCATTCTGACATTTGTTCTAAACCGCTTGCCTATAATGTAGCATATTTTAACGTTTGTCTATGTGGATAATTGAGCATGATACTGCCGCTGCTGTTCAAATTCCGTGTTAGCATCCTTTCGTTCTAATTATTGCACCACGATCTTTGTGTGCGGCATCTAATTGTACTCCATATTCAATGTATAGTACCAGTTTCGGGATTGTCGATTGTACATCCATTCGTGAATACTCTATCGCGCTCAATTATATTATTGTCATGCATGATTACGCGTTCCAGATCCCTCGTTCCCATGATTCCGTCTCCGAGAGCACTGATGCTGAAGAGTCCTTCATCACTCCTTGTGAAACCCCTGAACAACTTTCAGACGACGAGGAGTCATTACGGCAGGAATCCACTGCGTTTACGGACCTAGCGGCCAATAAAACAACCGAAACGTGAGTTGTACATTTTGCTCCGAGCAGCGTTGCCACTGTGCATTTGACTTCATTATCATCTCTTTCATATCAGGTATATGGTGTCCTCGTGTTTTATAATAATATTTATACAGTGGAACCCGGGTACAACGAATCTCTGGGGGGAGAGTAAAATGTTCGTTAAAAGCGGAATTCGTTGCAAGTAAAACGCATTGTCAGACATGTGATTTTGCAGCCGTTTTTCTGTACCCGTGTAAACAAGTGAAGAATGTCTTACCTTTGTGTGTTTCTGCATGCGTGTAATTCATTTGATGATTAGATGATGCCACAGCACACAGATCACAACATTAAATCCAAGTTCATGTTAATAATAGTAAATTTATTCTAAAACAAAGTAGTAAACACATCTTGCACACACACTGACAGTCCAATCTCACGCTTTCATGAAGTAACTGGCGATGCTCTTTTGTTTAAGTTTTGACTTTGCCACCGCCTCGATCTCTCTCTCCACAAATTCGAGTTTTCTTTCGACGTCTCTTCCTACTATCCTAAAAATCTCCAGTAGAGATCAAGAACACTCCCGGCATCTTTCACAGACGGAGCTACCAGTCACAGACAATTCGCGTGATTTTCTTGTGCGTGCGTGCGAGTCAGTTAGCACACTGCCTGTGTCTCGCCAAGCTGTGTGTGTCAGTTCAATTCTTAGCGCACTGCAGGCCACTCTTGACGGAGCGTTGTGTGTTAAAGACAAGACAAAGCGAGTTCGTTGTATGTATGAACTTTATTGAACAAACATAGCTGTCGGGAACGTGTACAGTGTTCGACGGTGTGGCACTTTGCTTGGAACCAGCCTTGTGATTTCATGATATAAAATAATATTTTTAAGACTTCCACACTTAATGTGGTCAAAAGCATTTAACTTCATTGTTCGTTCGTTCAGAAAAAGACATTCTTTATAATCTTGTAATTTCCGCGTATAGTCCCGTTGAATGCTCACCGTGACTGAATAAACAGGTGCAGTCAAATCGTTGTGCGACAAATATGCGTCAAAATTCCGATTGGAAGCTTCGACGTTGGGTGCGGTAACAATAGTTTTTTATGGAGCTCGTTCCAAAGCATACAGCCACATACAGAATGATGGAATAGATGACAATCGATGCGTTATTGGAATATGTATGTATGAAATCACAAGTGGCACACAATTATAGATTGCACATGGGCTAAGCTACTGTCAGATTGCCAAGGTCTAGACAGACAGACATGTGGAGATGGAGACTGTGATACCACAAGCCACTGCATTTAAATGATTGTTTCCACATGTTGTTCGCAGTATGGAGTGGATATGATTACGTCTGATCAATCCATGACAAATCTCGCTACCTGTTCCAATGTCCATTGTGGTGTCTACACGATCTTCAGCACACTCGGTGCAACATTAATCACTGGTCTATTGTCTCCCGGGCTATTCGTGAAATGGGGTTAACCCACGAATTCCACGAAACAAGAGAACGCCAATCGTTCAAACGCGTTTATTGCACACATGACCAAACACAATACCAACCAGACAAAACATGATTTACCAATCGATCTCGTGTCAATTGGTACACCGCAAGCCCTCGTTAAGCATACATGGTTTGACCGACCTTAACGAATTACATGTCGTTGGTAGCGGCTGACATCGTCCGTATCAAGTGTGTCGCCCTGATAGTATAGTTCCCGTATTGACAGAATGTGTGATACGCCCTTTGCGTATAAATGTGAGTTATTTCAGCTGAACTGGAGCACTATCAGCGATGCCACTTGTAGTCCAGCCGGTAGTTTTGTTTATTTTGTGGAAGTGATATTGATGAAATCTTGCGAGCAGGCAGCATCTTCCGAACGTGTTGACTTTTGGACTAGGTTGTAATGCAGTCGTGCGTAATAGGTTACTCAGAAGTTGATCCGATCTAATGGTGTAATTGTATCAATTGCACCAGCATTTCCCACCACTTGCCTAATCAAATGGGCCAACGGATGACGCGTTTTGTATATTTAGTTCACAATTGGGTTTATTGTTAAAGCTTGGCGTAATTCTGGGAGAAATGTGCTAGCTAGCTAGCAAACTAGCTAGTCTCAGCAAACTATTTGCTTGACCAAAGGATTGTTTGTTTATTCTCAGCACCGAATCTGTACTTGGTACAGCAAGACAGTCGAAGCTCTACGAGTCCTACGCTATCCACTTGGAGGACTTGCACGTTTTGGTTGGAGATCTGCAAACTTTGGAGCGTTTGGGCTTGTGGACTGGTCCTTGTATTGAGCACCTGCCAGGTTAGTTTGACGTAGCCCCTCGGACTTAATGCTTTTCTGTTATCTACAAACTGTTGCTTATTGCTTTTTCTTGTTGGCCTTTAGCTCGTGGAAGTGTGGCTGAAAGAACTTTGTCTTCCGAGAAAACGTCTGCGGGTACACCTTCGTGGAGTACATCTCGTACATTGAGCCAGCTCTGTTTAATCGATCGGTTCAACCTTAGACTACTGATTAGTCGTCGCATGATCTCCTTTTTTGAATTGCGGTATCGTGGATTGCTTGGGGATAATCCAGAAGCCGCCTGTCCTCCTTCGCTATGGCTTTCTGTGGAACAAGATCATTGTGTTATTCAACTTTCTAATGGAAAAATTCGAAATTTGGCGAAGTGTATCCGAGTTGAGACATTATTTCCATCTACAAACTCCGTTGAATTCATTGAAGAACCTCTTTCTGGGTACGCTGACAATTTGAAACAAGGTTCCGCAGCTCCGGCCTGTGTGTCTTCTACGAGTTTTGCCCCCGAAACTGACGCAGTTGCCAACGGCTTCGATCCTAATTCGTCCTACTTCAATCGTCGCCGTAAACGACTGATTGTGAGCTTTGAATTCAAAGAGCTCATTGTACAGCTGGAGAATAATGGTATGTTCGGGTTCTATAACTGTTTATAAATGAGTTTTACAATCTATTGCATCGCTCCTGCATTCGGGATCTTCGTGGGCATACACATGGGCACTTCTGTCATCATCGTCGTCTGGGCTTTTGCTCTAGGAGAAAATCGTTTGAAATGAACCATTTGGTCTTCGCAGTCCGTCACGTTTGTCGGGTGTTTGCTAATTTCTCAGTTAACAATTTTCTTGTGTAATCACCTTAAACGTTGTGATAGAGCACAGATCTTCTGCCGGGCAAAGCGCCAAGCAACATGAAGTGGGAAAATACATAAGCAGACGCGTGAAATGAAAGTGGGCAAGTGGCATATGTAACTCATACTTGGGCGATTTCCTGCTGGTTGCCAGATGCGTTTATTCGTTCTGCGTGTGTCTGCTGTAGCGACCCAAAAGTACTCTTTCCGATATGATAAGTAAGTGTGATTCATGTGGAATCATCATTCAGAATGAAGTGGTTCTAGATCGAGCCTGTGAGATTTTCACGCCAATTTCGCATTTTGCTATCTCTAAACCCTGGCTTAAATCGTTCTACAATCAGCCAAAGTACTCAACGCGTGACTGTATATATATATATGCTATACACTATATATGCTCTCAATTGACTGCAGATATGCATATTTTTGTTTTGTTCGTTTTAGAACGTTCTCGATTTTCATTTAGCATACCTGGCGACAGATACTTATCGTCTACTTGTGTTAACTGACCACAATTGATCGTTTCAGGTTTCGCCGTAGCGGAATGTCGTCTACAACGCGCAAGGGGGTCCTGGATGCGTCTCACCGGGCGGAGTGCCGGCCATCAATGTCGTATTCAAGTTGGTGGTGTCTACGTGGCAGATGCGATCTCTTGTTTGGGCGGAGATTATGACTTGGTTCTCGCTTCCCATCCTCAGTTCCGGTTAGCTGTTACGTTTTTTGTACCGCCTTCTGATGCAGTGGGCCAACTCTGTTGCTTGGTTTGCTTGTGCTTTTGATCCATTCAATTCATACAATTGACGACATTGTGTTGCCTATTTCCGAAACTGCCGTAATATTTCACCGCCTGGGTCATCCCCATTTTTGAAATAATTGACACTGGAAGGGAATGATCAATGAAGTGTCTCGTTTTATGAATGGGTCACCTTGCAAACCGTCTCCGAGTATTCCAAATCTGCTGTCGTTAAAGTATCATGAATGCTAGCGTGCGCCACCCAATGCGTTACGGTGTTATCCATAAGTGAGTTTGCGTTGTAATAACGATATAGAGAAAGAGAGCTACTTGCACAGGATCATATTGTGCCGTTTGCAAGCTTGAAAAACCTCCCATTTCCCATGCTAACGGCCGTCAAGTTTTTTTATCCGCTGTGTTCGTCCTCAAAATGACCAAAAACAACCTACCCCAAGCTATATACCGTAGACAGTATATCTTTCTAAAAATGTCACCCGTTTATTATTCGATATAACCACCAAATCGCTATCATTGTGTATTCTTAATGTTCTATTAATCTCGATACTGATTTCTTATCATGGCTGATTGACACATTGTTTTCTTATAGCCTGAACACTTCTGGACACTTGGAGGTTCTTCCGACTGATCAGATGGACTCCAACCTAGTGGACTCTACTCACTCCTCTGCAGTACTCATGGATTTTTCGTCACCACCACCTGGTCATTTAAAGCCTCTTCTCGGATGTGATGGTAAGTGCTTTGAGCTGTTTATCACGGTGTTGTTACCTTAGAATCTAACGCTGCTTCATTCACTCTAGAAATCGCTGATACGAAGCATGGATGCTTCATGCTTGCTTGTCTGGATTGGATCCCTAGACATAATTCAAGTGAATCAACTGCTCTCGGTTCAGGTGGACTCTGTAAAGCCCGACTCTATCTACAAGGCTTAGACATCGTTTGTAAGTGATCATTCGTTTTAATCTCCGTCCTCTTGTCTAACATATTTCTCACGTACTACTGTCTTTGTCTCCAGTCAATCCACACACTGTCAATCAGCTGCTGGAATGTTCGCGGTATCTCTCAGAATTGAAGTTTATTTTACCCGGTCGCGCAGCCCATTCGCCAACGCCTTTGATTAGAAACAGTATCGATTTCCAAATATTCCGTTGCAGCATCTTATTGGTCAGTCCCTCTGTGGTGGATTGTGAGGATATGAGCAAGAATCACGTGGAACGCGTTATAATGGCAAATCTCCATGGATGCAGATTCACCACCGAAACAGGTATTGTTCGCTGGTGCTTGTTGTTCATCTGTTCTTCTACAAACTGGCATCTTTCTTTCCCTACATCAACCACTTATCTTTTTTAAGGCGCGTCGACCAGATATTCAATACAATTGTCTCATGGACAGGTTACCGATCTTACAAATTCCGTCTCCAAGCATCCTTGTTTAACATCGATTGGTGGCTCGCAACACTCCATTACCAATCCTTCCTTCGTTGCTCAGCTGTACTGTTCAAATTCCTCGTCCCGGTTGTCCGCCCACGTAGACGGCGTAGCTTACGTGCACAGTCCCCAGGTACTGGCTAAAGTATTCTCCTCCTTTGCGAGTTTCTTTCCTTCGGAGAGCATGAGTGAAAGCTGCAAACACGCTCCAGGACCCGCTTATTTATCCGTACTTCGGTCAACTCATTTTAACTTGAGCATTCAAAATCCCGTGATTGTTATTCCGTGCACTTCTACTGGAACGGATGTTGTTATTCGAATGGGACGGTGGTTTGTCCGTAGTCAATGCCGCTCTCGTCCCCCAATGATCGATGCTCCAGTTCTGATGCGCTGGCACAAAGTGGAATTATTTTCAGTCAATCGCCATCGTCTATCTGCGCCAGCGTTGGTTTCGCGCTATCTTCGTATCCCCAATTCGACCGTTTATGATGATGGCGTCCTACCGATTCTGTTTCCAACTACGATCGATTCATGGGTGAGCTTCGGGTAGACATAATGTTTCTAATTATCATTGTCCGATTTGCAATATAAATAATATTTGACGCTGTTTAGTGCACATTTTTTAAAAGACAACGTTGTGGTAGTTCACTGTTTGCATGTATCTGTAATGAGTATCTGTTTCGAACTTCAGTGAAACTAACTATTTGAGTATAAATGAAACCGAACGGGAATCCATAGTCATGAAACGAAAGTTTGCAATGAATCGGTTATAGCATATGTTTTGGCAACGTTTCGCTTCTGGCAAAGAAGCTTCTTCCTGCCAAGAGTGTGGGTACCAATAGAACTCAGATTTAAATTCTATTCACCTGACCGATCCTAAATTATCTAAGCCGGTCTAAGATAGACAGGGTTGTTGTTGGCCTCCTTCGGTTGATGTCGACCATGGATGTACATCACAATCACATGAATTTTCATGTTCTACAGCTTTTCGAATGACTAAAAAGTCCTATTCGGGAGGAACAATCTCTCCGGCAGCGCTTGCAGTGATAGGCAGAACTCCGTCGTTGGGCGTCAGTCGCACGCCGGCGGCATAATCTGCGTTCAGCAGCCAATAACTATGTCTGCTCCTTCCCAGCTTGCAGACGACCCTTTACACACTGCCTCCAATATGAGCGGTCAAGAGCAAGTTTTTCCTAACTCGCGGGGTCAATGCCAAGAGCTTTAATATCTTTTTTGCAAACGTATTTGTACCGCAAGTGCGGTCTGCCCAATGGTCGACTTCCTGACTGCAACTTACGGTAGAGTAGATCTTTCGGAATACGACCATTTTCCATTCTGAAGACGTAGGGTAGATAAAGACAAATTGCCCCACCCCCGACGTATTGTGTTGATCCTCAATTGTTTAGTTTAGTTGCCAGTGCAACCAATTTCTGCTGGCCGACTGCTTGCGTAATCCGTGCGCACATTAAAGGTCATGCAAGTTAATCCGTATACGCAGCATGCAGTATAATCCCTTAATTGCTTTCTCGATGCAAGTGTGAGCAATGTCCACTGACCAAAAAAAACCAGCATGCTTAGGCCGTGAGTGCATAAGGGGTTAAGCACGTTTATCAGAACCCGCTGCTGGTGAATGCAATTTAAGCCAGAACCCATTTCCTACTGACGTCGCTTCTGTGTCAGAAGCAAAACGTTACCAAAAATATTCCCTAACCTATTCATTCCAAACTTTCTTCACACTTAAACTAGTTTCACTCATCGTGAGGAAAATTTCATTGATATCATTTGGGAATCTACACTAGACTTTACTAACTCTGCACTGAATAAATTACCATGAGCCTTAAATGAGATCTCGCTACACTCCCATCACTCCTTCATTCATTTTCTCACTGAACGAGAACATCCTGACATGATCACTGCTCGTGTGTGCGCTATGCGTAACTTGGGGAATTCAGCTATCTTATTTAACTCGGGGAGTGCAGTGTGGAGTTCAAAAGTGGAATTATATGTAAACGGTATGCATTTAGGCAATTACGAATACCATAATCTCGAGACGGTAGCTCCCTCATGCAAGACATTGCTTTTTGTTACATTTGACTTGTTAAAGGACTGTATTGTGAAATTTACATCCGCACGTTTATAACACCGAATTCAAGTCATTACCGATGAATTTCCAGCACTCATTGCAAACGATGCCGTTGTAATATGATCCAGACTAGCTGATAACAAATGCTATGACATCTGATTTGTCTTGAGTGAACTTCTCGGACGCTTTGTGTTTATGAATCATCTATCTCATTTTATCTACCAGTTCTTTTAACGTGCCGAGTGTTGCTTTCCACTGATTTTTAGTTAATATCGCGGAAAAATGTTTTTTTGTAACTAAATATATTTGAAGCCATTCTTATCTAACTTCGCATTCACAGACACTCTATTTTTCCGTCTCAAGGTGCACTTTGTTACGCCCTCCAATCTTGCTTCCCTGCCCGACTGGCTTCCTCTTTCTACTCAATGTCAAATGTCTTTCGATCTCTCGTCTTCCTCGCCCAAAATCCTTCCGTGTCGAGATCTGCCCCTCTCGAACTCCTTTGCCTGGATCCTTCTTGAAATAGGCATGGTGAATGGGCCGTTGCATTTACGGTTGACCGAAGCTTCATGTCAGCACATCTTGGGAGCCTTGGATGTATTCACTTCCGGTGACTATCCCTGGGTGTCATCTAACTCTACCGGTGTACCAGTAAGTGTCTCGTCCTCATTATTGATATTCTAATTTCGACTATTTTGATTGCTTTCGGTCGTTCTTTCAGATTGCTTTTGGCATACGTATG
The DNA here is from genome assembly GCA_013407085.1 of Atriophallophorus winterbourni. Taxonomy (NCBI): domain Eukaryota; kingdom Metazoa; phylum Platyhelminthes; class Trematoda; order Plagiorchiida; family Microphallidae; genus Atriophallophorus; species Atriophallophorus winterbourni. The sequence continues at coordinate 20,854 of JACCGJ010006901.1, read as the reverse complement.
CTCACAAACAAATTTTTGCTTGATGTCATGGCTGAACTCGATTTGACCCCTGTTCATTTGGTCCGATTGAATATGGAAAACATTATTTTGACTTGCACAATTTCGCTGGGCGACACAACTGTCGGACTACACGGTCAGCTATCCACTGGCGCTCTAAAGCTGATGGATTTACTCCCTCCAACAGCATCATCAAATCACCGCGTTCCACGTTGTCCGAAAAAACTGTTGGAGTTGTTGCCAAATAATTACGAGCGCAATTCGCCTGTCTATCTCCGGCATAGGTCTACGAGCGTCAGCGATTTTCTGAATCATGTGATACACAGGAGATCACTGTCATGCACTCCGGTAATTCCATTGGTCATCCTGTCGTTTACACAGTCGTTAATACAGTTGTTACTTCCTGCTGTACCCTCCCCCATTTTAAACACTTTTCAGGTTTGTGACTACTAATAAGTATTAGGTTCTTATAAATATGTATAGAGTTGATCGCTACGGGTCACATTGAAAGCATTCGCACGAGTTGCGATCTTATTTGGTATCGGCTGCAGTGCATATCCTCTGCTTCGTGTTCAAAGTGATGCATTAGTTATTCAGCAATGTAGCTTTTACATACATGGACTCTATACAAACGGTGTTTATCTATCACGTATTATGGTATATGGTATGAAAGCACAATCCTGATCCAGGCAAAGTGCAGCATAGTCAGAGACTGCACGTGGGCTGAGATACTGTCAGGTTGCCCAGGCCTAGCCAGATATGAGAAGGGAAATAGATATGGTAGTGAGACTCCAGTGTGTTTCAGCATGCAGCTGACTACCGATGGCCAATCAATTTAGCACGATATTAGCCGTACAGCACAGAAATGCTGCACAATTGCATCGTTGTGACCGTTTTAGGACAATCTCCTACTCCTTGACCGCACTTCTAGCTTACATGAAGCGTCGTGCATAACGAAACTGGCATGCGCCTGCGACACCCATCCCCTATCGACGTAGACCTGGAAGGCCACAGTAATAACAACAATGCACATGTTTATAATTAGTCTGCTTGCTGATCCCTTGCACAACCATTATTACGGAATCGATTTGTTTTCTTTCAAAGCAGCTTGTACTTATTCTGTGTTCGAATAACCATTAAAACATTCTGTGTGTGCGAATCCGCCTTAATGAACTCATGCTTTACACCATATCCAACAACTCAATGAGAATCGTTCTGGTTCGTTAGAACCGAGGATCTACCGTTTAAATCCATTTCCCAACGCCATCCGATTATATGTTTGTCTGCAGTTTTTTCTCTCTCGATATCGCTTTCAAAGCGGGTTGAATTATTCGGTTCTATTTGAACGTGAATGTCCTATTCATTCTACATTTTAGGCGTGTTGTGCAGATTGCCTGGCCTATGACCGATTTCAGCTTGGCTTTCCGTCATCGCTTGGCAACCAGTTGGGGAGTATACATTTCCTGTTCACCAACACGCCTGTTCTCTCGGACACCTCAACCCACGTAAGTGTTCTTCGTCGGGACTCATAAGCATCTTCATTTCATCAATATCCTTATCTAATTGCCACACACTGTCGCGACTATTTGTCGTCTACTTTGTCCGGATTCTTTCCTTTCACAGATTACTCACTTTGTTCAAATTGAAATACCTCATTCGATTTTCTTTCGACTACGAGCTGAGACGTGGATACTTCTGCTGGATTTTTGTGGTCTATTCTCGGGTACAGAAGATTCTGGTTCGTCGCGTGATCAGATCACTATATGTGAGTACGGTTTTGTTCTTGTGGTCCGTTACCGGTTGGCTTCATTTGGCAATTTTTTCTATCCATCGCCTTTCATGCTATATTACATTCCGATCGATGAGAAATTCGTTTCATACTGCTACTCCCGAGCAAAATGACGGTTTTTCACAAATTGCCAAGCGCATGCTTTGTTGTAGCATTAATCTTGGGCTACTCGACTATCCCTTTTCGTTGTCAAGTGAAGTGGCAAGCAAGTCCTGACACGCTATATTCACTTGTATTCTAAAGTTTTGCGGCAGTTTGTTTCAGTTCACATGGTTGTGCAATTTCGCAATGCTTGTGTCCGTTGGGAACACCGTGATAGATTTATTCGCCGCCCGTATCGAGCTGTGTGGAAAAACGCTGGAGTGTCACTGACAGTATCATAGCTTTCTTGCGGTCTATGGTTGTGTTGAATTTTGCCGCGACCAGGCTTGTGATTTCATATATACATACATTCACGCATGCATGTAAACACACATGCATACATACGTACATGCTTAAAAACACATACATACATACTTACATACATACTTGCATACATTCATACATACATAGATACATACATACTCACATGCATACATACTCACATGCATACATACTTACATGCATACATACTTACATACATACATACTTACATGCATACATACTTAGATACATACGTACGCACATATATACTTATATACATACATACTTGCATACATACATACATACATACGTACATACTTAAAAAACACATACATACATACTTACATACATACTTGCATACATACATACACATATACATACTTGCATACATACCTACATACATTCATACGTACATAGATACATACATACGTACAGGCATACATACTTACATGCATACATACTTACATCCCTTTCGTTCAAGTGTTCGGATAAACTTTGCTTGCCAAGTTCCCAGCCTTTCAAGTCCACTTAAATAGATTTTAATGGTTTCAAGGTTTGCGTTTTTATGCCACCGTTGGATAATTTCGGTACGACCAACCTTATCCAACTGTGACATGCATGCGCAAACCTTGTGCTCCATTCCTCCACTGTTGCAATGCATGTGGATCCGGATCGTAGTCTTTTTGTCTAATGTATGTATGTATGTATGTATGATAGCACAAGCCTGGTCCAGGCAAAGTGCCGTACAGTCAGAGACTGCAGGTGGGCTAAGATACTGTCAGGTTGCCCAGGCCTAGACAGATATGAGGGAGGAATAGAAATGGTCGTGAGACCCCAGCGTGTTTCAGCATGAAGCTCATTACCGTTGGTCAATCAATTTAGCGCGATGTTAACCGCACAGCACAGAAATGCTGCACAATTGCACATCCGTGCATAATAGCACGAAACCGGTCGTGTGATGGAATTGTATGCAGATGCGGATATTTGTTACTACTTTATTCTTTATGTAATCTATGCGCTTGCACCTTCCCCGTTAATTACACATCACCTCACGTTTAAGTGAGAATTGGCCAACTTCGATTTCTTTATCGTGGCGAGTGAACCTCGTAAAATATGTTCCTTTTTCTACAGCTTCGCCTGGCCTTCTCTTGATTACGCGTATGCGCGAAATGGTTATCGCTCTTCCTTTCGCCAAATGTGATCAAGACATAGTGGACTTGGTTCACCTAACTGCTGAAAACACTTGTCTTCGTTTGATCAACTCGATTGGCAGTGTGTCTCACTGGCTTACATCGGACATTCAATCGGATATTTCCAGCCTTAATGATCCGCGTTACATGATCGAACTCCAGCTAGATGACTTACGGGTAAATGAGTTTATTCACTTCGTGTCAGTCATCTTCATCACCATCTCTACACAATTTGTATGCAATCTATTTTCCTATTGGATGCAAATTGGTGGTCTGTACCACACACACACACATACACCTTATTGCCATAGTTCTCATGGTTGCTCCGTCCCGCTTCCAGATGCGAATCCCGACCGGAGACGATTTGTACCACGAACGGATTCGCAAACGTAACCGTTCCGATTGCCCACTCCTATCGTTACGGTATATTCGCTGCATCACCTCTCCCACCGCTAACCACCATCACGATGCGTTTCTTTGGGCTCGCTTGTGTCCCGTGAACTTTGTTTTCCTGCGTCCCTTCACCGCTGCATTGATCGATTCCCTGAACGTTCTGTTACGTGAAAAAGATCTCGTATGTCGTGCCCGTCAATCCTGTGAGGGTCATCGTGTGAGTTTCCAAGTCGGCTTTGATGAATTGAACACAATTCACGTTGTTGTTGATTACGCTTACTTTTCCACAGATCAAAACTGACGCCCCAGTGCCTCTACGCTTGTTGCTCGAGATTGTGGCGGACGATCCAGCTGTCTTTGTTCCCGTCGGTGCTCATAGTCCTGAAGGTCTGGTCCTCCGAGTGAATCGTTTGGTGGTTGAAGGAAGTTGCTTCTGGAATGTCAATCCGTGCTTCGTGTGTCCCTGCGATGATGCGTACCCGAGGCCCAATTGCTTTACGCGATCTTCATCAAGTTGTCCGTTCTGTTCGGAATCAACCAATCCGTAAGTCTGTGCACTTTTTAGAATCAATTACCAGTACTTGCGATGTTGACAGCGATCGGCTTTCATTGATTTTATACCCTGTCGAGGTTTGGTCATCAAGCTGGCGTAAATCAGCTTGATTAATTTCATGATCTCGCCTTTTGATTTGCTTGTCGTGACAATTTGGCTCTTATCATAGGTCCGTTGGCAGATTTCAATTGCCAGCTTTCCCCAGAACGCGCTAATATTTCAAATAGTAGGGCTTATATCCTATTCATTTCTTTCATTCATCAAGTACTGTCAAATCACGGAGGTGCAATCGTGTGGCATCTCTGTGCTATGCAGCCAACGTCGCGTTAAATTTAGTTGCCACCGGCAGTGAGCTGCATGCGAAAACATGCTGGAGTCTTACTACTATTGCTGTTCTCCCATTCTCATATCTGTCCAGGCCGGGGAAACCTGACAGTATCTTGGCCCACGTGGAGTCTGTGACTGTGTGGCACTTTGCTTGAATCGGGCTTGTGCTTTCATTCATTCATACACATGTGTTGGCTCTTTGACGTCGCTATTCATATGCTCATTCTTCCCGGTCTCCTTATTGTGTGACGATCAGGCCACCTTGTCGATTTTTCTATATCTTCGTCTGTTTTCAAGCATAATACTGCATCTTTTATGAGGGTGCTACGAGTGCCATCGTAATTTCAGAAAGCTGCACATATGCATCGTTGTGCTAACATCCTCCGCACTTACAAGCCACGACCGGTCGCTGGCTATTCGCCATCGTCAGTTGAAGACAGTAAAACACATGTTGTTTTATATTGTGGCTGATATTTTGTTTCAACTTTTTTTATAGGTATCCCGAACAGCAAAAACAAAATTGCGAGGGTGAGTCTTTCGCTCATCCTACCACGGGATTCTTTCGGTATTGATTTTTTTCTCGCTTTCTGTATTTCATTCATGTCTCTCGTCATATCCTTCACAGAATCGGTGGAAAATGCTGGTGTTTTAGTGAACAAAATTATTCTCAGACTCACTCAATTCTCTGCGTTTCATGGTTTAAGACATCAATCATCGGCCAGCGACAACTCAATTCCCGGTATGTAATACATTTTAACATTATTTTACTCATAATTCATAAGTAGTCTAATAGCGTTTTGTTTTCACCCAGATCTGGAGTTTCCCGGCTACCGTATCAGATTAGGACAAAGCCCAGACCATCAACATAGCCTATTGTTTGAGCCGGTCGATGTACAATTTAAGATCGAACAGAACTTGCTCAACTGGCAGTCACATTGTGTGCCTGATTGGTCTGTGTTCACCCCGCTGGACAAATTGGCGATCCGTTTGAATCGGCGTATTTATCGCGTAATTCGTGGCGTACTCTCTCACAATCTCGGTGGACCGGAAATTGGTGAACCCGTGAGAAAATATTCACTGCAGCATGATTTACTTCGATGGCTTAACGCTCCGGTGCAGGCGTCTCGTGATTTCTCCTACTATCCCCCAAAGGCAGAACTACAGGTAAGTTCTCTACTCTAACCGATTGCACTCAAATTTCTTTGCATTATGAATACACGGTCGGTCCCAAACATATTTCAAACGATTACAGGTAAGTTCGTTTTAATTGTTCCTGGGTTTCTCGGCGCCTTGTTTGTTTTCGTTTTACTCGATGTGTTTTATATGGAGATTGTTCGCTTCTTGTTGCTGTGCCTTTTGTATTGATGCTACCTGCGTAGTCCGTTGTTTCGAACTAAAACTTCTGGAAAACGCGCGTTTATGGTTGCTCACGTTAATTGCTTGCTTTACTGTCAAACAGAGTTCGTTCTTCGTAGGACGTGGTCAAACCAGTGCAGTTTGATGATTGGGTTTCTTATGGCATTTCTAACCGTTTTGTTCCAGTAGTTAACCTGCGTTTCTGGGGTGAAAATATGCTGTCTGTCATAACTATCTAGGTTTTGCTTTCTCGTCATCGTCATTAACTGAAACATTATTGTTCTGCATTGTGCAGCATTTCTGTGCTGTGCAGCTAATATCGTGCTAAATTGATTGGCCACCAGTAGTGAGTTTGCTTGCTGAAACAGGCTGGAGTCTCACTACCATTTCCTGTTCGTTTTTCTTCTTCATATCTGTGTAGGCCTGAGCAACCTGACAGTAACTTATCCCACGTGCAGTCTTTGACTGTGCGGCACTTTGCCTGGATCAGGCTTGTGCTTTCATACCATACTATATACCATTTGTGTATTTTTGTTTGACTGTTGTGAACTTATGCAGAATTATACCTTGAAAGAAACTTTAAACATTGATTTTCTGAGCAATAATCGTCTAAAGCTTTTTATACTTGCAAGTGTGCGAACGAATAAAACTCAAGTCGCGCTTTTACTGTCTCCCTTCCTCGTCACTTCACTTTACAAGTGTAAAACTTTGTTGTATATATCAAGAATAATGGTCTTCCGTTTTCTTTGCCATATACACATGCATCATCGATGGCAGGATCATTGGAATTCGTTCTCTTGACCGCTAACTACATGGCTTTCAGCACGGTTTCTAATGGTCAATCTGCTTCTCTACATCTATACCGCGGCGAGGGACACTGTTGTTAATTGCTGCTTGGCGCATGCGATGTTGTCAACGAACTTGCTAGATATCGTGCAGGGAGCAGTTGTCGAATACTCAGATACACTTAGGCTTTGTGATTCACCAATCTTTCACTATCTATCTCGTTCCTTAATGCTGCGGTCGATTTCTTTTTTTCGGTGTATGTTCGGTTGGAATTCTTCACTCACTCGATTTATTTGTCCCAGTGAACTTTCATGCAATCGGTCTGTCAATCCTTGTAATTTTTCAATGACAATAAATGTTAGTCGCGGTAAATTTGCTCTCGCTGAAGTATGCACTCTTCCTGTATGGCTTCTTTCCTTTTATCAAGGCCTCATCTATATTCTCCTCGGCAGATGAGATCGTCTGCGTATTAAGCTTACTGTACTCCTTGTATGTAAGTTTTTCTCTCTATGAGATGGTCTAAATCCTGCGTATTATCTGTGAGACGAGACAACCCATTGCCAGCTGGGATGAAGCTTTGCCTTGGTATTTATATATGTGAAATGGCAAGCTCAGATACATTCAACAGGAAATTCTGGTCATTTGATAGAGATAGTCTTACTCTTGGCTAAGTTAATAAAAGAACAATAGATCACGAACTATTCGCTTCTGAACATATAAGTTGCGTTGATTGAGTTCAATTGATGCATCTCACTTAGTCTGGGCTAGGTGTGTACATAATTGCGCTCAGTTATGATCTCTTGCTTTAATCGTCTCTCGCTCTGGAGCATGGCTATGATAGTGTGTTGCTGTGAAGATCGAAAGGATGTTGTTGTGCTGTTGTCGCTCTGAATACTCACACTTTCAAGTCACTGGTATGCATTTTCCTAGGTTAATGTCTTCTTCATGATTTACGGATTCTAAGGTTTCTTCTCGTGTTTATTCCCTTGCCCTTGTTGCATTGTAATAAGCGTCAATGCTCGTTAGCAATCTACTACTTGATGCGGATGGTTAATCAGTAGAAAAAACGTTTTTCGCATATTGTCCTCCTTATCTTTTCAACTACTGCATTAGCTTTTCCACATCATTAACTTGTAGTGCTCGCGGTCTTTATTGAACATCTCACCTGGGGTATGTGCATCTTGCCTACGTGGCGAGGTTACAATTATCTTGCGTAACACAACCGAGATTTCTCCTTCTAAGTAAAGCTAATCACTAATATTATTCAAGAGCCATATTACAACTGACTTCGTTATTCTTTTATTATGGCATTCTGTTTTTTTTCTGTTAACAAACCACCACGTGACAGTTACAGTTGACTGCCTTAACTTTTAACCTGAATAATTTCGATCTGGTCTCCGTCATCCGATATCGCGGTGGTTATTTACACTTGACGATCTATCTCAAAACCGTATGAAGTTGATGGCATCGTAGTAGTGTGTTTGCTTACATTTTTCTGCTTTTCAAATAGCGTGATATGGACAATTTGTATGTGTGTGACACTTTTAGCCGCAAACAGTTTATTTTGCTAATTTCACTACACTCATTCAAGCTGATGGGTAGTTGTTTGTATGTGTCAGCGACGTAGGCTTCTACGCGTCGTCTTTGTGGATACGTTAGACTTGTTGACTCCTTCGTTTTGAATGAAGCTTCCGTACGGTTAATGTATATAACGCTATGCGATGCTGATGACGATGATCACTTTCGAATGCCCTGATAAAAAATGTTTGGTTAAAACAAACAAAAGCGTTATCGGTTATCTATGAAATTTCTACTCTTGGCATGTACGTAGATAGATAGATAGATAGATAGATAGATAGATTGATAGATAGATAGATAGATAGATAGTGAGATAGTGAGATAAATATATAGATAGGTATTAATATATATAGATAGATAGATAGATTGGGTTGTTGAATTACGGATTGATACTGTTATAATTTTCAAATGATCAAGTTAGAATTGATGAGCTATGCAGGGCTAAACTAGCAGTTAACTGCTTGCCTTCAAATCAAATGCTAACAGCTCTGTCGCGTCAAAATAAATTCTGCGGTTCTCTGGGGCTGAGGAGAGTTTGTGCTTTATGTTTTGCGACTCATCATCAGTACCAAGTTCTTCGAAATATTGACAACTTTCTCACTCGATGGCATTAAAGCTTATGGCCAGGTTGTGTATTTTAGGCGATTGCGATTGTCAGCTCACTATATTTCAAGCAGCTTTGTTTTGACTTATTTGCTCCCTCGTTATCTATTCGCCACAATAAACCACCACGAGATACACGGTAAATTGGCAAGGTCTGGTTGCGTTTGCTAATGCCTATTTACGACATCGAGCGCATGACTTGGATTGCACAAAGTTATTGATTGGAATTTCCGGTTAGTTGGCGCAAACTTTTCACATGATTGGGTGTTTAGTTGACCCTCTCTTCACTTTCACTCAGCGGGGATTTTCACTTTCACGGCAATCGACCCCACAGGAAGCATCTCCATGACAGCGGTTATGCCAAGGCCTCGGTGAGGTCACCGAAAGAAAGAAAAACCGAAACACTTTTGTCCCTGAGGTGTCGAGAGAGATAGGAAGAATATTGGTCTGAGATGGGGGCAACTGGCAAGCTTAGTTAAAAAAACGAGATGGTCTGGGAAGTTTTGTACCACCAAATACTGAAGGCTGAAGTAAAGAGAGAAACAAACTCTTTTGCAGACAATTGCCATTTGGTCGAAAGGGTATTTGCGTTCGCTAGTTCTTGTGTTTGTTCACGCCGAGACAAGGATGAATAAGTCATCTTTGAGTTCAGTCCACCATTCTAATGACGCGTCTTTCTCATGGAGAGTGAACGCTTGTTCGTGTAAAATAAACCGTGGATTGTTTTTTTTCTTCTAAATCACGTGAATGTTCTCATCTAAATCACCCCTGGTGGAATTTCGTTCCGTGGTGAACTAACATTGTAATGTGCTATCCTGTTTGTGAAGTCGCATTTAATCCGTCCCTCACGTTTTCTCATTCTTCGATTACAGACAGCTATCACTGGAGTGCCATGGGTTAATTTCATGTTTGCAATCCCGCTGACCAATGTTCAACTCGTGTTCTACGACTTGCTACCGGTGGCGGAATTTTCCATCAACTTTGTCAATGCGCATTTTTCGCACTATCGCCTCTCGGACGCATGTGTCATCAGCGAACTGAGCTGTGATGTAGTGCGTTGGGTCGAACACAGTGGCGGTAGGTCGTTGCGTATCGGATCTGTAGCGATTTTTGAAACTCTTCAGGTGACAATTATTCTAGCGTGATGCGAAACCAGTCTGTCATGTACAATTCTGTTTAGGCCTCAGCAACCTGACAGTATCTTAGCCCACGTGCAGTCTGACTGTGTGGCACTTTGCCTGGATCGGGCTTGTGCTTTCATACCATACCATACCGTGTGCAATTATCACCACGCAACATTACTTGTCAGAGTTTGATAAATGAAACCGCTGTCTGTTTACTTCTATTCCATTCGAACACGCCCGACACATGTTTCGGTTAATGCCTTGTCTATTGGTGGCACTGCAGGATTCTTCGCATGGTATTTCATATCTCTCAGATCACATCCATGTGCTCATTCGTCTAGTGGGTCTTGGTGTTAGGGCTGTGATATGACCGTACTTTTACTTTTGTGCGACTATCCTTTTGGAGGATGGGTCAGCTTTAATGAACATTCTTGGTAATTTGGGTACAAAGCGGCTTCCCAAGCCCGTGCTCTTGTGTGAACATGGAATCAATTATTCTATTCAACCGTAAACCAATAACATAAGGGTTATATCTCTTGTGTAGATGTTGTGCTACCCTCTGGTATGTGTCGAGCGTGAATGCTCACCAGTAGCACTTGTTCCTGCAGCTGACACCTTGACTCCAACCGAGCTGTCGAACACAAATTCCCCTCATAGCATTGTGTTATTATCCTTTTAAAATATTCCACTAACCAATGGAAGAGCTTTCCATTACTACCCACACATCAAACCCGAGGTATTTTATTTATTTATTTTTATTGTGTCCGTCTAGGTCTGGGCAACCTGACAGTATCTCAGCCCACGCGCAGTCTCTGACTGTGCGGGATTTTGCCTGGATCAGGCTTGTGCTTTCATACCATATTGCCTTAAAAATTGAAATGCACTTCTTTATTGTATCTATCTTGGCCTTTTGACACACCACTTGTTGAGGATTAGGTGGCCCTATACGGGGTAACGCGGTCTCTGACTGTACGGGACTTTGCCTGGATCAGGCTTGTGCTTTCATATAGGTAACGTACGGATCTGTTGCAGTCGAGCCACTCTTTTATGTACATTTGTGTATGTATAAAATCACAAACCCAATCCAGGTAACGTGCCAAAACCGGGGACTGCGCCTGGGCAAAGTCACTGTCAGGATTGCCCGGACATGGACATGATATGGGAACAATAGAAATGGTTTTCAGGCTCCTGCATGTTTCCGAATGCAACTCAGAAGCGTTGTGAACCGTTGCTATGACCCGGATAGTAGAGAAATACTGCACATGGTGAGACTTGACTTTAAAACAATTCGACTTCATTGGTATGGTGCAAATCTCCTGCAAACGTTATCCCATCAAAAATGCAATTCAATCTTTTAAATCATTCTTTTATCAAAATTTTTTTCTAATTTCGAAACATGTAAAAGACATTATTGCAAAAGTCAGGTCGATAGACATTCAATTGTTGATCGGCTTTCAATTTTCTGATCAACAATGACTGTGAGGCTCTTCCAAACGCTTATTTCCCATTTTCGTGATTGATATAGGCGAACTCTTGGTAATGCAGCCTTCAAATGATGAGTTCCGCTCACGCTCAACTTTTTCTTCCCAACTCTGGCTTCGTCATCTATCCAGAACCGGTGCGATTTCGGTCAGCTTTTACCTTTGTCGCACTTTGCTAGTGTTCAATCTTGAACTGTTCATCGCTAGGTGGCAAATGCTATGTTCACAGCCGATAAGGCCGTTGGATTTCACGTGGTGAGCTTTTTTGTCATGCATATTTCTCTTGAACTATGTGTTTTATGTATCTTTTTCACTATTCCCTGCGTCCATCCACAGTGAGGAAGACAATGAAACCCCTTTGGACTACAAAATTTGCACTGAAAGCTTGCTTATTCAACTACCGTCGGATTTATGGACCCCGACCGCTGATTCGGTGAACGTCCAGGTTGTGAGTTTCGTCTTTATTTTTGGTGTGTATCCAGTTTATCGAAATCACAACGATAGTCACCTCTTGCACTAAGTCGAGCTTTATCGGTTTTCTATGTTTTTCTAGCGATCACTACAACAGCTAATGCGATTGATCTGAGTTGGATTAATCCGTCAGCTAACGATTCGCTCGACAGTTTCCAACGCAAGGGGGTCTGGCCAAAATCGCATTAACTAGTTTGTTATGATCATCTTCCAATGGCAGCGGTTTCTCTGTAATCAGGTTTTGCGCATATAGTCCCCTGCTACATTGATTTGTCACCAGTAGTGAGCTTCGTGCGAAATCAAGGATGTGCAATCGCGTAGTACTTTTGTGCTGTGCTTAATCGATTGACTACCTGTAGTGTGCTGCATGCAGAAACCCGCTGGAATCTCACTACCATTTCTATTTTCTTTCTCATACCTGTTCTAGACCTAAGCAACATGACAGTATCACTACCCACACACAGTCTATGACTGTTGGGCACTTCGCCTTGATCAGACTTGTGCTTCTTGTTTCATACAAAAGCACGCTGTAGCCTCTCTACGCTTTGTACCTTTTCTTATATCTATATAAGCCTGGACCACTTGACAGTATCTCACCCTTGTGTAGCTTTTGACTGCTTAGCACTCTACATGGTCCCATGCTTATGATTTCACATTATGTGTGGGTTCGCGATTGTCATTGTCGGTCGTTTCAGTGCCTCCTTCCTTTGTGTGGGTGGTGTTCTGCCCATCAGCTAAAAGCTCTTGATCAGCACTCATTGATAAATCACTGCACACCTCCTAAATATCACTTTTTTCGCCTAATCAAAACAGAGGTTGGCAGCTCTTTTATCAGCATCAGTATCCTGATAAATGTAAATGTAATCTTAACCCACGTGCAGTTTAACACTGTACACCTTGCTCGGATCAGGTTTGTGTATTCTTACACACATACATACATGTTCACTGAGGGATGATTAGTGAAACGAACTACTACGATTAGCGAGCAGAGCGCTAAATATCGCAATGTCACACTTATTTTGACAAACCCTCGGATTCAAAAACGAAACACTTGAAATTACTCTCATATATTTCAAGCAGATAAATCTCTTCTCATCCCTTTGTCTAGGGAAATTTTTATCTGACACATTACGCTTCTGCACTTCCTCATGGCCGGCACCTTCATGGCTGTGCTCAAAAAATGCAATTCACGATCGGCTCTGTTGAGTTCCCCGAACCACTTCAATCCTTCCTGCAAGTTGATTTGTGCCGAGGCGAGCTTGTGCCGAACACCCACAGACCTTCCACGGAGCGGCCCAGAGTATTTCTCACTAACATGCCAAGCACGCGTCATTTATGGGATCGCACGGTACAGGTAAATCGTGTCGATTAATTTGCTATTCATTTAACTCGTCATATTGTGTGACATTGTGTGGGACCATGTGTACTTTTTGTCCACTTCTTTCGAAAGACCTTTTACACTAGAGTATTCACGTACGTGTAAACTTGTGGGCTCAACTTCCGTCGGTGTTTTGAAGAAGACAATATTGGTTTAAAAGTGTATGAAATTGTAAGCCACCATTGGTAAGGTTGACGTGACTAACCTGTTTGATCACATGAACCCCAACATGTATGAATGAAAGCACAAACCTGATCCAGGCAAAGTGCCGCACAGCCAGAGACTGCACGTGGGCTAAGATACTGTCAGGTTGCCCAGGCCTAGACAGAGAACCCCAACATATGTATATTGGGTTAAATCCGTGGTCTTGAACAAAGATCCTTCGTGTGCACAAGAGTGGTCACGCACGTTAACGTTTATCAGTTAACTTTGACATGATATTTGAACCAGAGTGTGGATATATCAGCCCCATTCACCTTATTGATCTATGCCTGGGCAACTTGACAGTATCTTAGCCCACGTGCAGTCTCTGGCTGTGCGGCACTTTGCCTGGATCTGGCTTGCGCTTTCATTCATTGATCTCATTCCTACCAGCCTTTATTATTTCAACTGCCTCAGCGTGAAGTCGTTCGTTTGCGGGTTGAGCATCGACTGTTCTTAATCTCACCTGTCTATTTTGACAATCAGCGCCCACTATGGCTAGTGCAGTTCTTACCCAACTTAGTATTGGTCAGGTGAATGCAATTTAAACCACATTCCTACTTATACTGGAACCCTTAAGCTGACGAAATATGTGCCAGAAGCGAAACTTTACCAACAACTGATTCATGACAAACTTTCTTTTTCATGAATATGGTTCTAAGATCGGTCACAAACGCTCCAATATATTGCATGAACGACTAGAGCGACATCAGCAAAGTACATCCTACCGGCTTTTGTTGTCTTATCACAAAGATTCTTCTTCAATCACGTTTGCCAGTTGTACACATTCATTAACCGCCCCAAGCAACTATCGAATATGGTTTTGAGATAACCACTGTGATATCGGGTCGCATGTATCCCTGTTTGCGGATTGACGGAATCCAAGTCACTATCATTCGGATACTCTACCATCAGTTTGCAGTTGTCCCATGTTCCAGAATTTTTAGAGGTTAACTCAAGCCTTTTTCATAGTTGATGTAGCTACAATCCGGTGGAGGTCCTGAGAGTGTTCCTTCCCCTAGGTGATAATTAGCTCCACCTACCCAAAGCAAACTGGTTTTGAGACGCCACCCAGCCTCCTTCGCCCCTTCACCTGTCATAGAAGCAGCTCCATCGGGTCATACAGGACCACACGTGCATGCCAAGAGTTGAACTTTATTGTCAACGGCTATGTGAGACGCGCGATATTAGAGCATTTTTTTAATTTGGAGCTTATCTTCAAAACCGCGCCAGATTCAGCAACCTTTAAATCATCTCAAACATGCTAGAAATTATCAATGATGAATTAAACCAACTTGTGCTTACTTTCCCTTCCCTGATTGATTGGCCAGAGGTAGTGAGTTGCATCCTGAAATATGCTGTAGTCTCACTACTATTTCTATTTCCCCCCTCTGTTTAGTCCTGGGCAACCTGACAGTATCTTAGCCCACGTACAGTCTCTGACTGTACGGCACTTGGCCTGGATCAGGCTTGTGCTTTCATTCATTCATTCATTCCCTTCCCTGCGTCTGGTCGATCGTCTCGTCTTTGCCATCAGATCCTTGGAACTATTCACATGTTTGATCCTTGACCGGTGACACTGTCCTCGTGTTTGGATCTCGCGAGAATTCATCATCATCGCATTGGCGTATCTTTTCCGTGAAATTCCGTTTAGATTGCTAAATGTTCTCTATTAACCGTCTATCTTTTAGCCTCCAAACATACCCAAACAACTATTTTCCTGTACCACTTCCACACTGCATATCAACTTGGTCGTGATTCCATTGGCTCGGTTGAAACGCATGTTCGCGTTGCTACGGGCGATCATTGGTCATACGTTTGGTTTAACTGAACAATTTGACGAAAGTAAGTTCACACCTTCCGGTGAGATTTATCTGATTTGTTGTTAATCGTCTTGACAGTATCTTAGCCCACGTGCAGTCTCTGACTGTGCGGCACTTTGCCTGGATCAGGCTTGTGCTTTCATACATACAATCGTCTTGTAAACGGTCACTTTACTCTGTGGTTTGTTAAACGCAGCACCAGAAACGATTGCTGACTCCTCATGTCGAATAGAGCAAGAGCTTGACTCTGGGACTGGAACTGATCCAAGCGCTATATCCAGGCTTCTTCGGCTATCACAGGACCTTTCCCGTCGGATTCCTGCTTGGTTGCTTCTAGCTGAAGTAAGTTAAACTTTGAATTGATCACTCATTTGTTTTTGTCGAGTCGTTCTAGAATTCACATGCTGATTGTTTCGTCACTTTCAGCTTAAACTCGGTCTCCGATTGCGGATATTCGAGACGGAAGCTACGAACCGCCACAATCCGCTTTTCGAAATCCAACTGTCATGTAAGTTGCGTGCCATATTAGTATTCAACGTTCATATAAATTCTCTTGCTTCTCTGCTTCACAGTAATTACCTAAATTTGATTTTAACTTGATAAGTATGTTCTCTAGGTCACTACAAGTGTGCAAGCCAATTTACATAATCTGAGCTCGCAGGAATTTTGTCATAGGGTGCAACATTTTGGTCGAATCAGGTGTATGATCTCGTGCATGTATACGCCCACTACTTTACTTTGTGCGACTATCTGCTCGTGGAGGACGAGTCGGCTTCAATGAATGGTCTTGGGAATTTGGGTACAAAGCGGCGTCCCCAGCACCACTCGGCGTTTGTTCGAGTCAGCTTCTCTAGCCTTTGCACAACAAAGTGCGACCTGCAAGAAAGCAGGGAGTTGCCAGAAAGAGGTGGTGTGCACCATCTACCAGACTCTGTTCCTGATTTTTCCCCAGGGTTATCTCCCGAAGCCTTTCCCGCGATCGGGTTTACCTCAAGGCAGCGGAGGTTTAAAATCAGGATTTTCCTTCCCTCCCTGAAATGCCCTCCCAGGTTAACGAGCTCCATCTACCCGAAGAAAACTGGTTTTCAGGCGCCAGTCACTCGCCCTCGCCCCTTCTCCTATTAGTAGAAGCAGTTCCACCGGGCTCGGGGAGCCACTCGTGCATGCCAGAAGCTGTATTTGGTTGTCAGAGACTATTTGAGACGCGCGCCATATGGGAGCATTTTATAGACAGTGAGAGCTTATCCCCAGTGCTACCCTCGGCTATGACAACCTTTGGAACCACACGCCCACACGACTGAATCATATCACAGTCTTACAATCACTCCCAAATATTCCTCACACATCCACGAGCCGTGGGATGTTTTCGCGGTGAATAAATTGTCTGATGTAAATATTACGTTCCAATCTGCTTCCGTCAGTTGTATGAAGTTTTGCTTTTTCAGAATGTTCTCATTTGGGTTTGGCCACGTAAACATATGTTTTTAAGCATATCCGTTGTACATAACGCTTGGCAATCATTTACATATATTAAACCCACCTGCCACTCTAACCTCGTCGATTTTCTCTTTCATAGCTGCATATCAGTCACTGTTATCGCTGTGCTGGTACCTAAATTGACTTGCAAACTCTAGGTTTCATTTTGGGGTGTTTAGTGAATAGGACTAGCAATGTTGTACCCAGCATTTAGCTTTGTTCTATTATGCAGTAAGAAATCTATCATTCTGGTCTGAATTTGATGGCACCGTTTTATCTGTGTATACTCTTTGCTCCCGAAAGTTGTTCGGCGATTGTTGTGCAAATGATTATTTCAACGTAGCTGATTTCCAACTCGCTTTTTTTCTAGCTCTGTTACTCCGTTGGGCATGTTCTGGACCTCCTCCCAAGGCAACCATTTCTGCCTCCGATCTGACTGTGCACTATTTCAATCGCGACGTGTTCGCTTGGGAGCCAGCGGTAGAACCCTGGAGGTGGGTGGGCGGTTGGTTGGTTGGTTGGATACTTGACTGGACCTTTATGGGCTCGCTTTGTATGCAATGATTGGCTTAATTCGGCTTCGGTTTAACGCAAAGATCATATGCTTGTGTCATACTATTCTCCTGTACATACAATTGCGCGGATGTGAAATCGTGTAGTAGTTCAATGCTGTGTGGCTGATTGATTTGCCAAAGTTGCTGATCGACATGGGAAAACACGCTGAGGTCACACTACTATTTCTAGTTCCCTCTTCATAACCGTATCTTAGCTAACGTGCAGTCTGCGATTGTGCGGTACTCGGCTTGGATCAGGTTTGTGATTTCATGTATACACGTGTGACATCGCGACGCATTTCTTGCCGTTGGCTTCCGAAAATCCACAGTCACTTTTACTTCTCTGAATTCGGAGTAAGCTTTAACATTGGTTTTCTGCTAGACTATCTCTTTCTTTCTCCTCGTATTATCCAGGGTGATTGTTTCCTTGCGATTTCCTTTGCCCTGCTTCTTTTCAGTTTTTCAATCGATTTGTCACATGATGTGACCAACTCCCAGGCACCCGTGACCAGCTTCTTATTAGCATGTGAGTTGACGTCTCATCCATTGTTGTACCCTATTCATTGTTAATATCTGTATCGCCGTGATTGCTTCTCGGTTAACGTGTTATTCCTTTCCCCTTCGGCCATCAGCGAGTGAGGTGTTGAACTTCAACCTTACCGTACCGCTCCTCGCGTTGTTGCGCAATTTATCCGAGCACGTGACGGTGGATTCCTCGAATGGTCAGGAGTCTGTACCTGCTCTCGCATTGCCTACTACCACGTCGTCAGATTCCCCGTTTTGTATTTCAAATCAAACGGGAACGCCCGCTCGATTCAAAGTCATTCCGATGCAGTGTGCTGAAACGGACCGCGCTGATGAAGCTCCCGTGGATGGTGATACGAGGTGATTGACTTGTTTTTGTGTTTCAATTTCAATAGTCTGTTTGATGCTTTAACTTATCTATTTCTCATATGACGTGCACGGATGTGCAATCGTGCAGCATTTCTGTGCTGTGCGGCTAACATCGTGCTAAATTGATTGGCTGCATGCTGAAACAGTCTGGAGTCTCACTACCATTTCCTGTTCTTTTTTCTTAATATTTGTCTAGGCCTGGGCAACCTGACAGTATCTTAGCCCACGTGCAGTCTCTGACTGTGCGGCACTTTGCCTGGATCAGGCTTGTGCTTTCATACATACTGTATACGCAATCTATGATCCATATTTCAACCTCCCTTTCTCTCAGAACACATGTACACGCTTAACTTTAAGTCGCGGGCGTTCTTCATACGGATCCAGCATCGCCAGTCTCTGTTGACCGTACAATGATGTCATGCTCCACAAGGCTTTTCATGGCTGTAGTGAGATTCTAGTAAAATCTTCTCGCCAACACGTACACGTGAAAATCACGTTGTCTGTAAAGTACCGAGAAGGGTGATGCGCCGCACATTTCTCCACATACAGCTATTTGCGGATAAATTAACTTCGTTCTCCGAAAATTTGTGTAAAGGAATAAAGTCGTTTTGTTTTACTTCAAGCGAGTTGCCAGCTAGTGAGCTGTGGCCGTAAGGCGTAGGACTGCAATGGTTTTGCCTGGGGTTTGAGTCCGACCGGAGACAGTGGACATACCCTGCTGATGTACTCAAATAAGAGCGAAACTCCAGTTCAGTGCTTCAAATGTGGACCGTTGTGATAAAGTTTGTGAATATTTCGAAGGACTTGGTACTGATAAATAGTCACAAACTGATGGGCCGAGTCTCTCTTGTTCAGCACTAAAATCCCTCCAGGCTACAACCGTTTAGGACCTTTGTAAGATTATAATAAACGTTGTATACTCCATTGATGGTCGCAGAGAGCGTCAGATCATAAGGTGTGAGCAGCGAGAAGGCATTGTCCCAACGTTTGTTCTATATAAACACGTGCGCAATATATACGCACGATTCTATCTCTAGCTTGGGTGATGCCATCTATCGCACAATGTGGTTCATTGTATTATTCAACCTTCCCTCTACGTCAGTGTTATAACCCCTAGAGTTTGAATTTTCGTGCTTTAAGAGGCTGGTGCTAGTGTTGATTGTGACCGCATCAGTGGCGAGAATTTAAACTTGAAAAGTCACATTCTGGTTTGTTTCGCGGTGCTTAGAGTTAACGCCCTCTTTATAACACGATTTTTGATTGAGCATCTTATCAAACTCAACATCCTATTTTCGTCACGCGAGTTAAATGGTTATAAACCGAGTTTGTGTAGTTAAGGTAGCACCACGATAGTTTTGTGCCTGGCAAAAAGGTCGGGACCGTTTCTTCAATTCAATTGCATTCATCAGATGGATTAGGCCTTTCATCACTTTTTTCTGTCCTCATTGCAATAGCAACATTCTTTCATGTTGCCTTTTTGTCAGTGTTACTTGTAGTATCACAATGATATTCAAGTTTGTTTGCGTAATCGATTCTGGTCGGAAATCGAAACCGCATTTGCATCTCTTGCTTTTTGCGAAAACGCGACGTCATACTTTTCCTGTTTCTCTTTTCCCTCCTTGAGCTGACAACACATCACTGAGCACCATTTTTCGGTTTCTATTGATCAGATCAAATTCCTCGATCTCGGGCGAATGGGACCAACATGCCTGGCACAGTCTTGAGCCTAATGCCGGTTTAACGCCGATTTGCTACGGTCACTCGGCAATCGTGGACATGCCGCCAAAGCTGCTGATTCAAATCCTCGGCTGGAAACCAACCTATCCGATTTCGGTCGATCGCCCCGGGCTGTACTTCCGGACACTCGAAAGAGACTTGTCCACCACCGTAGGTCGTTTAATCATTTGGTTTAGCGAATGTTATGTTTGCGGTGCGTTTTCCGTTCAATTATGTCTAAATAAATACCTGTGAACGTTGACAAACTAACGATTTGTGTTCTGCGAACGATCATTTGTAAATAGACATCTCTGCAGAGTGGAGGATTTGGGATTGCTATCGATTTTTCATGACATTCTGATGAATGCCGTGAATGAACTCTCGTTTTATCCTGGAATCATCTGGTGTTAATTGTGCCTTTAGACTGTTACTAGTGAATTCCGTCAACGCACATTTTCTGCCAGTATGAAAGTTTGATCGCACACTACATTTGCTTAACTGGCTTCTGTTTGCTGCCACGTCGCATGTTTCCAGCTGCCTTTTATGATGATCGTTTGTAAACAAATATTTCCTGCTGAGCATAACGCTGCAGTGAGCTTCTACATGGCTATGCGTCTCGTCGTTGACTGGCCACCCGATTGATTCTCATCCCAGGCTCTGCAAATATGGCGCGGTGGGGAAGCATACATAGAACGTGTCCCTGCCATTCCAGTGAGAGGTCGAAATTCGTAGATTGTTGATCCCATGATTGACCCGTTCAAA
>JACCGJ010006900.1:0-34337 GCA_013407085.1 Atriophallophorus winterbourni | reverse complement strand
TCCTCGGCGACAGGTATCTGGTAGTAAGCAGGCACCAAGTCCAGTTTAGAAAACACATTTTTTAATGCAAGGAAAGTGCAAAGCCATGTATGTGTGGAATAGGGTAGCGATCAGGAAGAGTAACTCTGTTAAGAGCACAGTAATTCCTAAATGGACGCCAAGCGTCAGCTTTATTCTTCTCAACCATGTGAAGGTGGCTTGCCTGGAGCGATTTTGATGTTCGTATGATTCCAAGATCATGCATGTGTTCAAACTTTCTCTTCGCTATCTCGAATTTTTTCGAAGCCAAACGACGGGGTCTGTTAAACACTGGAGGACCACGGGTACGAATGTGGTGTTTGACGTCAAGTTTAACAGTAGTAGATTGCGAACATTCTGTCAGTTATTCACCGAACTTTGATGGGATGTCAGGGATGAGTACTCGAATAGTTCGGATGGGTAAATTACAGAAATTACCAAATGAACTATTCTTTGTTAAATTGTCAGTAAGCACACGTGTAACTATATTAATCGAAAGATCAAAATGAGAAAGAAAATCTGCACCCAAAATAATTACTTTGACATTGGTGAGCGTGAAAATTCATCGAAAGTTACGTCTGACACCTAATTCGACTGAAAGTGATCTCTTACCGGAAGTAGAAATTTTCTTGCGTTCAATATTGGATTTTGGAATGACGCTAATTTCGGCACCCGTGTCGATGAGGACTCGCATTTTAGTGCCTCTGTCGGAAAAGACGGCTTTAAAAATTGCCAGATAGAGCTTCCGTGTCTACTGCCTGGCCTCGCGATTTCCCTGTTTGGACAAATTTGATTCTCGAGTACAATGTGACGTGCAGTGCAGGGCATATGCACCGAATTTACGATAATAATATCATAAATTCGATTCGCTATAACGACAGATGGATCGTTTCTTGAGCTGACGGAGATGACAATTTCGAGATTTACTACGGAACGTGCGACGTTTCGTACTTGCATTGACAAGTTATAAAAAATCTATTTCAACTGTTCAAAATCGCTTGGGATCTGTGTGCTAGAATCAGCGTCACTCGTGTTTCTTACGTGAGATAATGTGAGATATCGTGAACTTCCTCTACAATGCTTGTCAAGTGGTCGAGACTGGTGTGCATGTCTATAATGGCTAGGACTTGCGGACGTTGGCGGTAAGACGTTGCTGCTATAATTCACGAACAATCTGCCAGATTATGTTGTAAACTCACCAAATCAGCAATTTTTCAAGAGAAGCCTTGATGCGTTTTTGACCCTAAACCCGTGCATGGGAAAAATATACATCTTAAAACCTTGCATCTACATTTGTTATCCGACAAATCGAAAACAATTTTTGCCCTTTGGATTTTCAATTGATTCTTGAACTGCTCAATAAGCAACCTTATCCCATTTTTGCTTGTTATATTATCCGTTGTTGAAATAATATTCTGTGGTTTTTTGTGAAGCTTTATGCTATTTAGACCAGTAAAATTGAATTGAATTGAAATGAATGATTTTCTCAACCACAGGATTGTCTCATTTTAATTGAAACATGTGTCGCAGGTGTTGTGACGGAGTGTGGTCAATTTTTTCTACGCCGGACAAAATCTTCCGTAGGTATTTGTAATGAATTGAATTGTATTGTATTAAATAACTAACCCAAGAATAGAATTGAGAATAAACCACGCTAACTCGAATCACACGGTATGTATTAATTAATGTAACTTTAACAACGAGAATTTGAATAACAGCACTATTGATTATTATTGATTGTTATTCAAACAATCATCACAGTTTTGCTCGTCAGTAGACGAAGTGCGTGACATGATGGCATGTTCAAGTGCATCGTACGGATTATCAACAGGGCGGTTGTATATAAATCAGCAACCTCTTTTGCAACTGACGGTGGCAACATACTCTCTACATGGTTATACACGGATAGTTGAGTTTTCACGCGGTAAGACTAGAATAGTGCTTCCGTTTGTAAGAACCAGATGCGAGGGTCGTTCATACTGAAAGATGGAAGGTTGAATTTTGACATAGCGTCTGTAGAAATATCCTAAGATGGTGTATCAGAAAATGCTGACTTAGGATCCATTTCGTAAATGAAAAATATGTATGACAGCGAAATCAAAATAAATAAGAGTATATGGTACAAACGAAAATTTCAAAAAGAAAAAATGTTTGGACTCACCAATTTGTAGCGGTTAACCAAGCGGAGATTTCACAATTAACTGCGTACGCCTTCTGATTATTATCCTCGAAAACAGGAACAAACTTCTCAACGTAACACGGCATATAGATACAAAATAATCACACTCGGTAGACTTGTTTAAAAACAGAACACGTAAGCGGCGTGAATAAAATGTATTATTCTTCTTCTTCTTGATAGACGACAGGGGGTCAAGCACTTGTAAGCCGCATCTATTTATATCAGCAACATAGTCCAGAAGAACGTCAGTTGAAGAAATCCTGTCCAGTGTTGTTCAGCTTCGCCGTGATTAAAGGCAATACCTTATCCACAAGTTGCTTGAATTGATTTTCAGATCTTGCTGAAATTACCTATTCCGGAATCGCATTCCACAAGTTAACAATTCTTGTTAAGCGCGTGAATCACTGTGGTGGGCGTAGTGTCCTTCGCTTTTGAAGCTCTAGAGCATGGCCATGGGTTCTTGAGTCCGTCAAGAGAGGAAAAAACTCGCGCAGATCGTCACCATAAGCTCCCAGTAATATGCGACTAGTTAGCAGCAGGTCGTAGCGCACACGCCGAATACTGAGCGACATGAGGTTGAGGCTTTGAACTCTCTCGACATTAGGAATTCATTTCAATCCTTGTACTCGTTTCGTCGCCCGCCTTTGCACTTTTTCAAACTAGTCACGTTTTCCCTCAGTTTGTGGATAGGTGGCTGGCGAACCATATTTCAAAACTGGTCTCACGTATGTGGAATAAAAAATGCGAAACATTTGTGGAGTAATCGCCGAAAACAACCGACTAATAGCCCACCATGCGTGGTTTGCAGCAGCAGCTTTTCTGTTCGTATCCTCCTTGGATTTAAGCGACCGAGTCAAAATTGTGCCCAGGTCACGTTCAGTATCAACCAATTTTAGTTGATGATCTCCGAGGAAGTACGCACCTTCAAGCGTGCTTGGCCCCAAAACAATTACAGCGCATTTCTGTCAATTTACAAAAAGCTGACATTTTACCGTCCAATCAAGTAATTTGTTCAATACGTTCTGGAAAATGTTATTATCAGCAGAAGAGCTTACTGTACCCAAAACTTTCAGATCATCCGCGAAAATTAGACAATTCATATTTGATAAGTAGGGGATGTCATTAACAAATACTTTGAAAAGTAACGGACCGAGAACAAATCCTTGCGGAAACCCGGAAGTTGGACGTGTAATCTGCGATTTGACTCCGTTAACCTCAAATTGTGTACATATTTATATATATCATTATAACAAAACAATGATGAAACATGTAGGAATAATATAACAGGTTAATAATGAAAACATCATACTTTCAACCATAACTTATTCTATTCTATTATATTACAATAATCAAAAAATCTCATTGTGAAAAATATATCTATTTCTAACTCACATTGTTCTGTTCAGTTTGCACAGGACAGTAAGTAGCTAACGAGCCAATCGAGCGTCTAGATTTCTTTCAATGGTATCCCACAGAAGAGCGTCCAACACTTCAAGCAATATCTTCCAAATATCTTCTGTAATGGGAGTAATCTGGAATGCAACAGAAAACCTCCCCTTGCAGTAGACTGACCATTACCATAAAGTCCCTAAGAAGGTGTAGTGGACTGACCACTACAATAATGTCCCCAAGAATGTTGGAGAAAAGGCACAGGAGATGAAAGGTTTATCACGGTAGCCAAAAGGTGCACGAAGGTGCAGCGGAATCCATCACGGAACACGAATCAACGGAAAGTGAGTTATCAAGGTCAATTGTTATGTACAGTAAAACAATGTTGTTACACAGCCCCCTTCAAAGAAGTCTGGTCAGAGGAGACTTCTGATCAGGAATTGACAATTGAACTGGCCAAGCGGTGTCAGGCCGTTCCAGGCTGGAACAAATGTAGGAGAAAAGCACAGGAGATGGAAGATTTATCGCGGTAGCCAAAACGTATACGAAGGAACAGCGGAGCAATCACGGAACGATCAACAATCAAGGAAATTGTCTCAAGGTCAATTACTGTTAGGTACCGTAAAACAATGCTGTTACACCTGTAGCGGTTGATCCAACTGAGATTTCACCACTAACAAAGTACGTCTCTGGTTATTGAGCGCAATAAACCGAACACAGTTTGCAACGAATAACAGCATACAAATCCCAGGCAGTCACACGCGATATACTTGTCCCAAAGCAGAACACGAGCGCGGCGTGAATCGTATATTCAAATTGTGTACATATTTACATGTATCATTAAAACAAAACAATAATGAAATATACAGGGTTATTGTAATAAAATATACAATAATGAAAACACCATAATACTCCCTCCCTATAGCGTTAGAAGAGAGTGAAACACTCGAAACGAAAATATAGTTAATCCGCGTAGTCTGCAACGTTCGCAGGCCACCTGACTCTCCGGCAAGATCGAGTTTTGGGAATTGGAGAGGGTGAATCAGATGATGGAAGAGAGAGTTTACATGGTTGGCTTGATTGGGTTGACTGCGAAGTGGGTGGAGTTGAAGGGAAAAGGTCAACATCCAGGGTTCCACTTGGGGTGTGAACGTCTGGGGGCGGTGTTTCATCGCAGACTGGTTCGATAAAAGCTGATTTCAATCGATCAATTGCAACAGTATCTCGATAACCATTTCGTTCGATGACGAAGTATTTGTCACAGCGGCTAACGACATTAAAGGGACCGGTGTATGGGGCTTGCAGGGGTTTTCGCGTATGATCAGTTCGAACAAAAACAAAAGAGCATGAATGCAAATTACTTGGTAAGTAAACGTTACGGGTGTATGGGCGAGTGGGGGTGGCACGTAATTGACGCATGAAGGAGCGTAAGCGATTGACATAGTGGGGAATAGTAATGTCAGCTGCAACGTCAGGGGATGCGATCAATTCACCTGGGAGACGGAGTGGTGTGCCGTAAACTATCTCTGCTGCAGAACATCCGAGATCTTCTTTGACGGTAGCACGTATACCAAGAAGGATCACTGGCAGGTTCTCTGCCCAGTTTTCAGTATTACCATGTGACATCAATGCTGCTTTCAGCTGTCGATGGAACCGTTCAACAAGTCCGTTCGCGCAAGGATGATAGGCTGTGGTTTTGATGTGGTTAGAGCCGAGGAGTATAGTCAACTCACGAAAAAGGGTAGATTGGAACTGTGATCCACGATCAGTAGTAATAGTTGATGGAACACCGTAATTACTTATCCAGTATTGTAGAAAGTTTTTCGCTACGGTCTCAGCTGTAATACCGGTAATGGGAATGGCTATAGGCCAGCGGCTGAAACGGTCGACACAAGTTAAAATGTGGGTGAAACCATTAGAGATAGCCAGAGGACCGACAATGTCGAGATGAACGTGCTGAAAACGTTGGCTTGGTGGAGGAAAAGATCCTGGAGCACTAAGAGTATGGCGTTGAACTTTACTGCGTTGGCACTGGAGACAGGCTTTTGTCCAATTTTGAATATCCGCATGCATGTTCGGCCAAACAAATCGATCAGTGATCAACTTACGAGTAGCACGAATGCCGGGATGAGAAAGGGAATGAAAATGTTCAAAAATGGATTTCCTAAGTAATTTCGGTACTAAAGGACGGGGATGTTCGTTGGAAAAATCACACAAAACAGTCAAACTGGAGTTGGGAATGGGAATACGTTGGACTCGGAGGGATGACGAAGATTGGTAGTGCTGCATGTCACTGTCATGTTGCTGAGCCTCTGCTAGCTGCGTGAGATCGAAGTTCGATCGACTGAGTGCTGTGAGTTGCATGCGAGAAAATGCATCGGCAACTGTGTTCGACGAAGCAGATAGATAGCGAATGTCACTCGTAAATTGAGAAATATAGTCAAGGTGACGTATCTCACGTGGTGAATATCTATCAGCTGTGGCGGACAACGCAAAAGTGAGAGGTTTGTGGTCGGTCCAAACAATGAAATCGCGACCTTCGAGCAAATGTCTAAAATGACGAACAGCATAATATATAGCTAACAATTCGCGGCCAAATGTACTATAGCGGGTTTGGGCGGGTTGTAGATGACGAGAAAAGAATGCAAGCGGTTTAGTAACACCGTCAATACTTTGCTGCAGGACAGCGCCGACTGCTGCTTGTGATGCATCGGTGGCAAGTGAAAGCGAAGCGTTGGGATTCCTGGACATGTAGGATAACGCGGATGCTTCTTTCAGTGCAGATTTCAATCGCTAAAACGATTCAGCAGCATCTGCATTCATTTTAAATTGTCGTTCCGTTCCGCGTAACAAATCAGTCATCGGTTGAGCGATGTTAGCACAGTTTGGAATAAATCTTCTGTAATAATTAACTAACCCGAGAAATCGACGTAACTGTCGAAGCGAGGTGGGACATGGATAATCATTGATGGACGAAATTTTATCAAGCACAGGGCGAATTCCGTTTTGATCGACATGATGTCCTAAGATTTCGAGGGAAGCGACAGCAAAAAAGCATTTATCCGGGTTAACCACAACGCCGAATTGTGAAAGTCGCTGAAGAACAGCATGCAGATGTTCTGCGTGTTCCTGTTGAGAAGAACTGGCGATCAGGACGTCATCAATGTAGACATGCACAAAAGATAATCCCTGGAAAACTTGGTCCATGAAACTCTGGAAGGTTTGAGCAGCATTGCGTAAACCAAAGGGCATTTTTAAAAATTCGAAAAGACCAAAGAGTGTGGTAATAGCTATTTTAGGGATATCTTCGTCGGCGACAGGTATCTGGTGATAAGCACGCACCAAATCTAGTTTAGAAAACACTGTCTTTCCGTGTAATGAAAGTGCAAAGTCATGAATATGGGGAATGGGGTAACGATCGGGAACAGTAACTCTGTTAAGGGAACGGTAATCACCGCATGGTCGCCAAGCATCAGATTTATTTTTCTCCACCATGTGAAGGGGGCTTGCCCAGGGCGATTTGGATGGCCGGATAATTCCCAGGTCGAGCATATGTTCAAACTCACGTTTCGCTACATCGAACTTGTTTGGAGCCAAACGACGGGGCTTGCTAAACACTGGAGGACCACGGGTCACGATGTGGTGCTTAACGTTATGTTTAACGACCGCAGCTTGTGTACAGGGTTTGAAAACTTCCGAAAATTCTTTCAGTAAGTCACTGAACGCAGATGGGATGTCAGGAGTCAGTACACGAATGGTTCGAATAGAGGAATCGCAGGAATTACCAAAGGAGTTAATCTTTGTCAAATTATCAATAAGCTTTCGTTTAGCTATATTGACTGAAAGATCAAAATGTGAGAGGAAATCTGCTCCCAGAATCGGTACTTTGACATCAGCCAGCGTGAAAATCCATCGAAATTCGCGTCGTAGACCCAATTCGACAGAAAGTGATCTTTGACCGAAAGTGGAAATTTTCGTGCCGTTTGCCGCCTGCAACGTCATTGACGAAGGCTCTTGCGTTCCTTAGTGGATGGTGGGATAACGCTAATCTCAGCACCAGTGTCGATGAGGAATCGCGTTTTAGTGGCCCGGTCGTTAACGTAGAAAAGACGGCTTTGAGGGGAGCCAGACAGAGATGCCGTGTCTACTGTCTGGCTTCGTGGTTTCCCTGATTGGACACATTTGAATTATATGTGCAAGGTGACGTGCAATGCAGGGCCTTTGCACCGAAACGACGATGATAGTAACATAAACTTGAACCGTTAGAACGACTCAACGATCGCTTCTTGGGCTGTTGCGAATGACGATTTCGAGAAGAACTACGAGATTGTGCGATGTTCTGTACTTGCAATGACAAAAAATGTAACATCGATTTTAACTCTTCAAAATCATTCTGGACAGGGATGCTTGTACGCGCGTCAGTGGTGTGTCGGACATGAGATAACGTACTACCATGAGATATATCATGTTCTTCATCCGCTATGCGTGCCAGGTGTTGCAAACTAGTATTCTTATCCATAATGGCTAACACGTCTCCTGATAAACATTGTTGCCACAATTCGCGGATAATTTTGTCGTCAACAGGCTTGTCTCCTTTTAACTGCAGCATATGTCGTAAGTGCTGTGGAGTAGTGTGATCACACATTTCTATACCTGACAAAAGCTTTCGGAAGTTTTGCTCGTCGGTTGAAGATGTACGTGAAATAATAGCATGCTTGATGGCATCGTACGGGTTATCGGCAGGGCGATTGTAAATTAAATCGGCAACTTCTTTTGCGACTGAAGGGGGCAACATACCAACCACACGGTTATACTGTGCACGTTGAGTTTTTACTTTGTAGGACTCGAATAAGGCTTCAATTTGCGCGAACCAGAGGCGAGGATCGTTCATACCAAAAGATGGAAGACTAAAGTTTGTCATAACGCCTGTAGAAATATCCGCAGATGGCGTATCAGAAAATGCTGATTTAAGATCCATTTCGTAAATGAAAAATAGATATGACAGAAAAATTTAAATAAATGGGAGTATATGGTACGAACGAAAATTTCAAAAATAAAAATGTTAGGGGCTCACCAATTTGTAGCGGTTGATCCAACGGAGATTTCACCACTGACAAAGTACATCTCTGGTTATTGAACGCAATAAACCAGAACACAGTTCGCAACGAATAACAGCATACAAATCGCAGGCAGTCACACGCGAATCTCCATTGCTGTCTCTCGAGCTTGCAAGATAAGTTTGCTCCGTTGGTTTCTGTCAAGCGGCGAAACAAGCCAATGTGGTTCACACCTGCGATGCGTCGGGTGATTAAATTCAGGGATCGTGCCTGGAAAAGCTATAAGACTTCACAGACACAACGGTCCTGGATACAGTATAAGACAGTAAGGAATAAGGCTTTAGCTATTCAACGCAAAGCGAAATGTGAATTTGAAACACGGTTGGCACGCAATATCAAGCAGTGCCCGAAGCGTTACAATAGCTATGCCCAATCTAAAGGCAAAACGCGCGAGTGGATCGGTAACCTGCAACAGGATAACGGACCCCATATAGTTTCAGATGTCGAAAAGGCTTTCGCGTTTCTCAAACACTTTCAGTCAGTCCAGAGAATTGACCGCCAAATAGACCCGCCTATCACACCAGTCTCTGTAAAATCGGATGGCATTGCTGCACTCGAGGGACTATATTTCACTAATGAGGAGATTAGACTTCAGCTTGCAGCAACTAACCCACATAAGTCTGCAGGCCCAGACGGTATTCACCCTCAGTTTATTAGAAACTTGGCGCCCGTACTAGCTGAGAGCGTGGGTCGTCTTTTTAACGCATCGCTGGTGCATGGAGTTATTCCGAGTGATTGGAAGCTAGCCGATTTTATCCCGATACACAAAAGCGGCAGTCGTTCATCTGTCTGTAATTATAGACCAGTAAGCCTTACTGTCATTCTGTGTAAGATCTTAGAGAGGCTTATCAGAGATCGGATCTGCAGGCACTTAGTTGAGTTTAAGTTGCTGGACTCTGCTCAACATGGCTTCCTTAAAGGAAAGTCGTGCCTAACAAACCTCTTGGGCTTTTTTAACGAGGTCACCAGAAAATTGGATAAGGGCCAACAGGTTGAGGTTTTCTACTTGGACTTCTGCAAGGCTTTCGACTCAGTGAACCATAGACTGCTCGCTACCAAACTAGGCTCTATGGGTATCGCTGGTCCTCTAAGGAACTGGATAGTAGGCTTCTTAAGCAACAGGTACTTTCGTGTCAGGGTGGGCAGTACGTACTCACCGAAAGTAAGGGTTACGAGTGGAGTACCGCAGGGATCTGTACTCGGGCCGCTACTTTTCCTTATCTTCATCGATGACTTGGCAGCGGCGCTTAAGTGTCCCTGTTACATTTTTGCGGATGATGTCAAGTTTATTGGATCACCGAACGAACGTGATTTTATTGACGATATTGAAAAGGTTATCAAGTGGTCTGTTACATGGGATCTACCAGTTAACTTCTCAAAAGCTATCTCTTGTCGAAAGTCGGCAAGAAGCTGGCGGTAGCTGGTCCAGATGGTACACTTGTGATAACTGGGGTGCCGAGAGTACGCGACTTAGGTATAGAGATTTCTGCGGACTTCAAATGGGCTGATCAATGTGCAGCTGCTGCACATCGTGCTAGGAGCGCGCTGTTTCGCCTTCGATCAGTTTTATCCTGCAGGTCTCCGGAGGTTTTCATACCGATATACAAGGCTGTCGTTAGACCTCATCTCGAGTACTGCATTCAAGCTTGGTCACCTTATCTTGAAAAAGATATTGCAAGGCTTGAGGGTGTTCAGCGCCTTGCTACTCGTATGATCGAAGGGCAATCAGGTAGATCTTATGAGCAAAGACTATTAAGTCTAGGGCTCTTTTCACTGAAAAAAGGCGGCTGCGTGGGGACCTGATAGAAACCTTCAAGATCATGGCCGGTTTTAGTACTGTTCAACCAGGTGAAATGTATGTTCTCGCACCCAATGTGGGTACTCGAGGTCACCCTCTGAAACTGGCCAAACAACATGTCAGGTCTAATACTCGTAAGCACTTCTTCAGTGAAAGAGTAGTAAGCTACTGGAACTGCCTACCTGAAGATGTCGTGAACTCTAACTCTGTAATGTGTTTCAAGAATAGACTTGATGCCGTATGGAGCTCACTATTTCCTGCATTTTGCCCCCAATTGAATAATGATATTGTATTTACCTGGTCTTTGAAATGCACTACATTCCAGGTAACCATCCTACCAGAAGAAATCTGTGAACCTATTTTGTTTGAAGTGGTGAGCGCTCTTTTTTGGCATACCACCGGAAGAAATCTGGACGCTCGATTGGCGACCTAGCCACTTATCGTCCTGTGCAACCTGAACTGAACTGAACTGTATATTCAAAATTGTGTACATATATACATGTATCATTAAAACAAAACAATAATGAAATATGCAGGGTTATTGTAATAAAATATACAATAATGAAAACACCATACACCCTCACCAATAGATGCTATAGTAAATAAATTTGTGTCATGTTTATACTCTGCTTTGCTTTCGCGATCACGTGATGTATATGTTCGTTGGAGGTGAGGGATACAGTATATCTAAACCTCGTTGTATTTCCCCGCTCTGTTGAAAATCATAACTAATTTTCGCTATTCTGTGAAATTGTTGTGAAATAGGCTAACTATTTTACTATATTACTAAAAGCAAAACGTCCATTATATTTCCTTCTGATTAATTACGCTTGTGATAAAATCAGCCTACACTTTTTCTGGTACATTATCGTTACTCATATTTCTCACTGTCAGGTGAGTACAAATAATGCTTGCCTCAACAGCAATTGCTGCAAAAAAGTGGTCAGGGGCATTGAGTGCACCGCTTGCAAGCGTTGGGCTCACCCTAGCTTCTCTGGCATGCATAAATCTTTATAGGATTTATGCAAATTATCGCTGGTTGCAGTGGTATTGTAACTGCTACCATAAGGCTGCCACTGACGCTGCTTCTATTAATGAAAAACTTCAAAATAATGTAATCTCGCCTAGCTCGTCGAACGTCGTACCCACTCAAACTTATACATCTTTTTGCGTGCAAATATGAGCCCGGGGACAACTGTGGCCAAAGCAAAAGTTGACCAAGTTAGCCAGTTACCATCCTCCCAAGGAGGTCAATGTAAGTAGAACTTCGAAATAACATGCAAATAAAAGATCTGGATTAACTGCAGCCAAGGGAATAGTTGAACAAGTTAGCCAGTTACTCCGTCCATCCAGGAAAGCTACCACTCCCAAGGTGGCCAATGTAGCTGGAACCTTGAAGAAGCGTACTAAGACCAGTATCCACGGATGTGCAGTCGTGCAGTACTGTGTGCTGTGCGGCTAACACCGTGCTAAATTGATTGGTCAGAGGTAGTGAGGTGCATGCTGAAACAGGCTGGAGTCTCACTACGATTTCCTGTTCTTTCTTCTTCCTCATAGCTGTCTAGGCCGGGGCAACTTGACAGTATCTTAGCCCACGTGCAATCTCTGACTGTGTGGCACTTTGCCTGGATCAGGCTTGTGCTTTCATATCATACCATACTAAGACCCGTAATGTCAGTACACAAAAACGGCAACATTTAATTGTTGCTGGTTCACCTGTGCTGGATCAAATTATCCAGGAATTGAATGGTTTGCGTAAGCAAATTGAAACAATGCACAGCAATTCCTCTGCTTCAAAATTTAGAACTTGGAATGTACTAGTTTTTAACCGAGCTGTACCCTTTATTAAGAAATCCAAGTCTCGCAGAGATTTTGATCGCAGGTGTATCAACGATCTTATCCGAATGGTGGGTCTGAAGCCTTCTACTCCCATAGTGCGAGTCCACCGTTTAGGAAGATGGATGATAGGTAACCGCCCTCGGCTAATCCTGGTTGAATTCTAATACAAGGCGAATCGGAATGCATTCCTGTCTAGGGCTGAGCATTTCGCCAAATCAACGCTAGAATAAATTCAGGCGAAGCCCGACAACCCTCCATCCCGGAATAGGCAAAACTATTTTGATTCAAATAGGAGAAACTAAGCATTGGGAACAACTTTACTTTTACTATTGGGTACAAAACGGCGTCCCCAGCACCACTTGGCGTTTGTTCGAGTCAGCTTCTCTAGCCTTTGCACAACCAAGTGCGACCTGCAAGGCAGCAGGGAGTTGCCAGAAAGAGATGGTATGCACCAACTAACCGTCTACGAGACTGCTACAGATTTTTCCTGGGGGTTTTCACCTGAAGCCTTTCCCGCGATCGGGTATCCCGCAAGGTAGCGAAGGTTGAAATTCAGGGTTTTCTTCCCTTAGATGAAATGCCCTCCCAGTCTAACGAGCTCCATCTACCCGAAGCAAAGTGGTTTTCAGGCGCTAGTCACTCGGAGAGATGGTGACGTGGCACTCCTCTTGCAGTATGGTTTGTACAGTATTGGTACAGGTATATATCTAGCCAGTGAAAACATCCAAGTTGTTACGAGTATCCTGACTTGCTACATGTCATCCCTCGCAATTGCTTGCGTCTACGTCACAACCAGTGCAGCCCAGCAGGCCAGAAGCTGCAGTTGGTTGTCAGTGGAAACATCTGTCATTCTTAAACCGGATGCGGTGCAAAACGCTATTCAGTCACAGAAGATCATACCGAACAGCACTTTGCCACGAGTCTTGCTGTCCGGCCCAGAAGACGTTGATTGTCTTAGCGCGAATAACGATGGCACCCGAGCAGGTGATTCCAGTAGTTGCTTCTCTACGATGGATGCGGTCTCAATTGTCAGGCAACGGTCCATTACCTTAACGCAAGAGGCTGCCGAAACTGATGCTCCTGCTCTAAATAGCAAGCCAAAAAACGTGCAGCTCCCTCGGGTGCTTCGACCGAGGGCTAAACAGGATTAGTTTCAGAAGCCTGAATATCCAGTGCCCCAGTATTGTACGCAAATGTATGCAGCATAAGGAATAAATGGGCTGAACTTTCTTTCAATCTGGTTAAGTAACAGTCAAGGGTTATTGCATTTTTGAGACCTGGTTGTCTGCGCTTGATGGGTGCCGATAAACATCAGCGAACAGTATATCGTCATAGGATGCTATAGGAGAGGTGGTGACGTGGCACTCCTCTTGCAGTATGGTTTGTACAGTATTGGTACAGGTATATATCTAGCCAGTGAAAACGTCCAAGTTGTTACGAGTATCCTGACTTGCTACATGTCATCCCTCGCAATTGCGTGTGTCTACGTCACAACCAGTGCAGCCCAGCAGGAGATAACACAGCTTATTGAGACACTCGAAGGTTTGTTTCACTCAGCTCCCAGCGTACTTATCTTGGGTGATTTCAACCTCCCAGATATAGATTGGCCTGTCCCTACAGGTGTAGTCACCGAGCAATCCGAAACTTTTCTCGAATGGCTCCATAATCATGCGTTGCACCAGCATGTCAATGATCCTACAAGGTTTCGCCATGGATGCACTCCATCCACTCTTGACTTGGTATTGTCGTCCCAGCTAGAAGCCATTAAATATTTAAAGTACCTACCACCGCTCGGCAAAAGCGATCACGTAATTATAAGCTTCGAAGCGATACTGCACAAACCTTTCTCGAACTAGACGCAATTTTAAGCTTGTAGACTGGGGTTTACTTTTGCAGACTTCAAAATCTTCCCTTCAGTTATCTTGCGATTCCAATATAAGTCGAAACTGGAGTAGAATTTGTAAGTATCTAAATGAGTTACAAGACAAGCGCGCTCCGCTGCAGTGTGTGAGAAGGCATCAAAGGCCACTCGGGTGGACTCCTCGAGTCCGTAGGTCTACCCGTAAACAGGATTGCCTATAGCGGCGACAGAAGCTATTCCTCACTTTTGGTTTTTGGGCCCGCTACAAAACCGCTTGGAATACTTGTGTTAAATTACAGCGTTTGCTCAAATAGGATATAGGTTATATAGGTTATCTTTAGTTAAAGATGCTAAATCCAATCCGAAAAGATTTTATAGCTATGTACAGGCAAAACCAGGGAAAGCATAGGAGATTTGAAACTGGAGGACGGAAAAGTAGCTGATACCGACCTGTCTAAGGCAACTGCCTTCTCAGGGTTTTTCAGTAGCGTTCAACGACGGGATAATTCCTCAAATGCACCGTCGGGTCTGCTTAGCCTGACACCTGATGCCCATGTATTAGATGAGTTGTCCTTCAATGAGGCTGAGGTGTATGACGCACTTATTCATGTTCACGTCAACAAATCTGAGGGACCGAATGGTATCCACTCAATTATGCTTAAAAATCTTGCCTTAGTGCTTACCGAACCGTTTTGCAAGCTCTTTAATTCATGCTTGCAGCTGGGAGTGGTTCCCAG
Source organism: Atriophallophorus winterbourni (assembly GCA_013407085.1). NCBI lineage: Eukaryota > Metazoa > Platyhelminthes > Trematoda > Plagiorchiida > Microphallidae > Atriophallophorus > Atriophallophorus winterbourni. The sequence goes on along the minus strand of JACCGJ010006900.1, from coordinate 19,399 downwards.
TAAGTGGAAAGAAGCCATAGTCGTGCCAATACACAATGGTGGTTGCAGACCAACTCTTGGGAACTATAGACCTGTCAGCCTGACTAGCATCGTCTCAAAAGTACTGGAAAAACTATTTAAAAAAACTAACAAAATTTGTCAGGATCTTAGTCAGCATTCTCTACTGAGTGTAACTTAACATGGATTTCTTAAGGGTAGATCCTGCAACTAAAATGCTAGACGAAGGCAAGCCATTCGAAGCCCTTTACGTAGATTTTAGCAAGGCTTTTGATTCCGTGAGTCACCGCCTGCTAGAGATCAAGCTAACAGCAAAAGGCATACAGGGTAGTCTACTTGCTTGGATAAAAGCATTCCTTACAGGTAGGACATTCAGAGTTCGGGTTGGATGTACGTTGTCTAGCCAAACCGACGTAATTAGTGGTGTCCCTCAAGGTTCGATACTCGGTCATCTTCTATTCTAATTTTCATTGATGACTTGTCGTCTGCTTTGAAGTGTCCATGCTTCATTTTCGCGGTTAATGTGAAGTTCATCGGATCAACGGATGAAGATACTGTGATGATATTTTACCGTTCCTGTTTTCTATTACTAACTGTATTCCTATTTCGCACATTAGTATTAACGTTTTATATTCCAGATTGCATTCCTCGGTTTCTAGAAGATTAAAGCCTAGTTCTCGGGCCTTCGTCTTTTGATATTCTTACAATCGGATCTAACATTCGTAATCATAACAGATACCTTGATGCACGACCTTGAGCGGGTCATTAACTGGTCATACCAGTGGGACCTCCCACTAAACCTTAATATGAGCAAACTCTGATCAGCACTAGGTGATAAGATTTCGGTCCAGATTCCGGGAATTTCCCTCAGTGTTAACGCCGCAGTGTGTCAATGGTTTGGGAGTACTGGTTAGGGCTTACTTCAAATAGAAAAACCAATGTGCCGCTGCAGCTCAGCGTGCACGCAAGGTACTTTTTCGGCTGAAATCAGTGCTATCGATCAGAAGGCACTTTACAGGGCATTAGTTCGGCCGCGTCTCGAATATTGTGTTCAGGCTAGGTGTCCTCACTACAAAAATGACATCCTTCGACTTGAAAGCGTACAGCACCTCGCAACTCGCATGATTGAGGGTCAGCGAAGGAAACCGTACGTTCCACGCCTGATGTCTCTCAATATTTTCTCCCTTAGGCGCCGTCGTTTAAGCGGTGACTTAATTGAAACCTTTAAGGTCTTGATCGCTTTAAGTGGCGTGCCAATGAACGACTTCTTTACCTTAAGTCCCGAGCTGGGCACCCGGGGCCATTCACTTAAAATAGCTAAGAAACGATGTCGGCTAGACTCCAGGAAACACTTTTTCGGCCTTAGGGTGGTAAACTTCTGGAACATTCTTCCAGAAGAACTTATATCCTGCAATTCTGTCTCGAGTTTTAAGCAGGGTTTGGACCTCAACTGGGGTAATTTTTTCCTCAATACTCTCCCTAATTGCTATATAAGCTTAGGTAGATCACCTTTTAGCGTTATCCCGTAAACCAAGTAAATGCTAAAGTTTTCTGTTTTTTGTTCTACTTCAGCTGACCTCTCACCGTGCTGGTGAAGAGAAACTGATTTTTCTTTTTCCAGCATCCGCTATAACGCGGTGCTCCCTAAATACAATCCGGATAATCTCTTGGCGTCGTGATCGTCGAAGATTTCAAACACAAAAAGAAAAAAACGTTTTGACAGTGGTGCGTGCTTCTCTGCAGCTTTCCATCCAAAGAAATTCTGGACGCTCGATTGGCTTGTTAGACACATACTGTCCTGTGCAAACTGAACTGAGACCGTTAAAGATTGTGTTAGACTCTGTTGAGCAAGTGACCTTACTGCTAAAGAGGGGTTCCTGGTTAAAGGGTAGTGAACTTCGACTCCTGCATGATCTTTCTCCGGAAGATCATGTGAAGATCCGAAAAGCTACTCAGGAAATTAGCGAGCGCAAAGCCGCAGGTGAAACTAACTTGCGCATTGTGGATTTTCGGGTTGTGAGGATGAGGCCAAAAGTTCGTTGGCAACCTCTGACGATATGCATTCGGAGGGATCTGGAGCTTTAAAAGTGATATATTTTAATGCGAGGAGCTTGAGAAACAAACTGGATGAACTCTTTGATCGGATTAGATGGGACCCTCCAGCGATCATTGCGGTGACGGAAACCTGTCTCTCACCTGAGCAGGATGATCCCGAGCTGGCCCTACTTGGATATAGACTCTTTCGCTCGGATCGAACAGACGCTAAAATCGGTGGTGGGGTTGCCTTATATTTCCAACAACATATTTCCGTCGCAGTGTTGGCTCGCTTCCAGCATTCTGCCGGTATGGCTGAGAGGATATGGTGCCGTATAAGGACTGCAGCTTCATTTGCCACGATAGGTGTCGTTTATCGTTCTCCCAATACTCAGGCAGATACTCTGATATCACAGATATGTCAGTATAGTAGATCCTCAAACTGCTTGATTATGGGGGATTTCAATGCTCCTAGTATTGATTGGACTTCGCTAGATGAAGGTTCTGGGTCATTCGAGCGGGACTTATTGGACGCTGTGGTTGATGTGGGCCTCGTGTAGCACGTTTCCCATCCGACCAGAGTAGGCCCTACTGGGTGTGAGTCCATTTTGGACTTGGTATTCACTCCCACGCAGTCCGATATTACTCAGCTTCGGACTGAAACTCCATTAGGCTGCAGTGACCATGCCACCTTAAGTTTTATGTGGAAACGCAACACTGGCTGGGTACCAGATCCAATTCCCAGAAGGAATTTTTGGAAGGCAGACGCGGGTAGGTTACGAGATGTTGCTTCATCTCTCGATTGGTCTTTCGATCAAGCAGCTGATGTTGAAGATTGTTGGCTGGTGATCCGTAATAACATTTTGACAGTTATTGAGGTGGCTGTTCCGTTGTCCACACGTCGTCGTAAGGCGAAAGGTCCACCTTGGTTTGATAATGAGATAAGGAAACTTTTGCGGCAACGTCAAAAGCTCTGGTCGATATTCGTAAGTCGGAAAAACGCCACTGACTATGACAATTATCGGCAAACTAGAAACCTTTGTACGGCATTGAAACGCAGGAAACGTATGTTGTACGAGCAGCGATTGGTTGACGAGTCTACTTGTGCACCAAAACGGCTATTCGCATACATTCGACGCCGCACAAAGGCGTCGCCATATATTCCTAATTTGATAGATCCTAATGGGGTAGACATTACTGAGGATGGTTTGAAAGCTGAAGCCATGGCTAAGCAGTATGCCTCCGTGTACTGTCTGAAAGACAGTGATCCTCCTTCTGTCTCTAATAACAGTGAGGTGCTGTCTGATCTTGATGTAGATGTAGAGACTGTTAGACACATGTTGGAACAGTTAGACACACAATTCGCGCCAGGACCAGACGGTATTCATCCGTTGGTTTTACGAGCACTATCAGAAGTGTTGTGCGTTTCGCTGGCCAGGTTGTTTACAAAATCTGTAACATTAGGGGTCTTGCCACAAGAATGGAAACAGGGTATTATTAAACCTATGTTAAGAGTGGGGACCCCAGTAGTCCCGCTAATTACAGGCCGGTCACATTGACTTCTGTGATCGGTAAAATTTTAGAGAAGCTGATCAAAAGGAAAATAGAGCACTTTCTTTTGGAGTGTGGGCGTTGGTGCCCACAAAAACATGGATTCACCAAAAATCGCTCATGCGTAAGTAATCTGCTCCTGGCGCGAGAAAGTTGGTGTGCTTTGACTGATTCTGGTCAAGAGGTCGATGTCATTTTTATCGACTTTAGTAAGGCGTTTGACCGCGTGCCCCACCGCCGATTGCTCGTCAAGCTGAAGGGTTTGGGAATTCAAGGTTGTCTACTTAAATGGATCGAGGCATTCATCTCATGGCGGTCAAACCGTGTAGAGGTGAATGGAGTTTTGTCTTCAGAGATGATAGCAGGCTCCGGAGTGCCGCAGGGATCTGTCCTTGGCCCATTGTTATTCAAAGTTTTCGTGAATGGTATTCCGGACGCGGTAGCGATCGATTGTCTTTTATTCGCGGATGATCTGAAACTGTGGGCCTCTGTCAGTTCCTGCGATGGCCACAAGCAACTGCAACAAGCAGTTGATGACTTAGTCAGTTGGACAATTCGCTGGTCACTGCCTATCAATGAGGACAAGACAGTGGTCATGCGCATAAACTCCGATGACACTGGTGCTGAATACTTTCTTAGAGGTAAGCCTATTAAAGCGGTGACGGTCGAAAAAGACTTAGGGATTCTGGTTATGGATTTCTTGAAGTCGAAGGCTGACACTTGTCGGAGAATAGGCAGCGCTACCAGGATTCTCTGGGCGATTCGGCGTTCCTTTGCGTCCATTTGTAGTAGACCAGGTTTACTACAAATAATATCCCCAAGAAGTGGAGAAAAGGCGGTTGGATGGAAGATTTATTAGCGGTAGCCAAAAAGGTACACGAGGTACATGTAGCAATCACGGACACGCATCAACGGAAAGTGCGTTATCAAGGTCAATTGTTATATTACAGGTAAAACAATGTTGTTACACAGCCCCTTCCAAGAAGTCTGGTCAGAGGAGACTTCTGATCAGGAATTGACAATTGAACTGGCCAAGCGGTGTCAGGTCGTTCCAGGCTGGAACATAGTCTCTCAGCAACCAGTAACTTCGGAGTCAGCCGAGGCACTTGATCTGCGTGGGTCCATTGTCGGTGGTGACCAGGGTGTAGGATACACGAAAAACCGATCAGTACTAAGCCAAGTAACGTATCACAGGGATAGTGAACGTGTGCTGCCTGAGCCGAATCACAGGGGTGAAACGAGATAACGGAAAGTGCGTTGCGTATCAATGGTCAATTGTTATCTACAAAAACAATGTTGTTCAGGATACACGAAGGAGGTGTATTCCAGGTTACCGGATAGGATGGGGTAAGCGTCGGTGATCCGGGGGTGGCGCGTGCCACGTTTTCCAAAGCTCGGGGTGCATGTGTACTTGAGAAGTAAAAAGAAGAAAAACTCTCTGGTGCATGGGTTTATGGCCACGACCGAGTTATAGTGAAGAGGTACAAAAAACATGCACGGGATATACCAAGCGATAATACCGTGTTAAATACCCGCTACATAATTGGCAAATGTGCCATTCTGGGCCCATGCTCAAAGTGGAGATGGTGATTGGGGTAATACTTGATGTACAAGCCGGTTAATGTATCCCAAATGGCGGGGTGCCATGACAGGTCTGACTGCACGCGTACCACGGGCTTTCGGCCATACTAATTTTTCGTAACACAAACGTTAACGTAAGAACGAATCCAGGATGGAAAAGATTGCGTATGGTGTGACTAATGCGCCGTCTTAACAGCAGAAGGGTAAGTAGTCGAAAGCGCTTTGCGATAAGGCGAAAAGGATATAGCCCAAGCCATCGGGCCAAGGGGGGAGTGGGATGAAAGAATAGGCGTCCCTGAGCTGTACGATGCCGGCATCGGTAGCTTGCACTGCAGCGATTTCGCTGAGTTCGAGGGAGAGTGGCCGGTCTATCACACACGTTGTAAGGATAGGAATTGTGGCACCTAAGATATATCGTATGTCAGTCGTAAAATGACTGGCAAAATCCTGGTGCATAGTTTCTCTAGGAGAGTACCTACCCGACGATCCGTTGATTGATGTACGAGGGGCTTACAAGCAGTAAAAGTAAACTGTCTGCCCTGTAGATTGTGTTCTAACCCGACTTGTGAATTGATCAACAAGTGTAGTTATGTGATGCATATGACGTTTTGATGTAAAACGTGTCAAAGGATGTAAAAAAAAATTATCCTGAAATAACGCCGATGTAAATCGGGAAAAGACGTACCGAAAAAAAATCTCGAATTGTGCGTGAATATTGGCTTACCAATAGTAGTCACGAAGGATTCGTGCCATCACAGTAGGGCGCTACCATTTGTAGTTGACCAGGTACTTACCAATAATATCCCCCCAAGAACGTTGGAGAGAAAAGGCGTGACTGGAAGGATTTATGCGGTTTAGCCAAAAAGGTGGTACACGAAGGTACATTGGTAGCAATAACGGAACACGAATTAAACGGAAAGTGCGTTAATCAAGGTCAATTGTTATATACAGTTAAAAACATGTTGTTACACATTATACCCCGCAAATGTTCCAGACACTTTTCTCTGTGTACATTCGTCCTATGTTGGAATATGGGCGACCAGTTGCATTTCCTCAGTCCAAAGGCGAATGCGACTCCTTGGAGAGGGTACAAAGGAGGGGCACTGAGATGGTTTGTGGAATGCGCCAACTCGCGTACGAGGATAGGAGGAGCTTGCTGAAACTCTACCTCATAGAGCTTCGAAGGGAAAGATATGACCTGCTCCTGACACGCCGTATTCTTCTCGGTCAATATGGAGACGAGTTCCTCCAGTACTTCCGATTAGTAGGTGAGTCGAGGACTCGTGGACATGACTTTAAGTTGCAGAAGCCTAGAAGGCTGAAGCTGAGAATGGGAGAACGCTATTCACGTGGGCGGTGAACACTTGGAACTCTCTACCGAAAGGGCCCCCTATACAAAATTAGCAGCTTTGATAGTAACAGTTTATGTGGTACATGTCGAAAGCTAAAGTTATATCAACGTAAATAATTATGACTGCTTAATCGTTTTCAATGGAGTTGGTGATAGGGTCCAAGTATTATAACTGATAAGTTATGCATGATCTCTTGTTTAAAAACCCGTTCTGCACCTAAGAGAAAATACTAAGTGATAGGTATTCTAGCATAGCTTTTTTTAATTTCAAGTAACGTATACAAAAAGCTGTATGTGATATGAAAGCACAAGCCTGATCCGTGCACAGTATCCCACAGTCAGAGACTGCACATGGGCTTGTACGTTGCAACTAAGTCTTGCTAACCTGATTTGTATTTAAGTAGAACAACTGGATGTTTCCATTTTCCACTAATTTTACCTAAGTCGATAGCTTTGTGAAATAAGTTCGGTAGTAGAAGTTGAAATGTTTCGCTACTGATTTTATCTAAATTCTCGGAGGTTGCTAGAAGTAACGGTTTAACGATCATGATTTCATCATTATGGACAGTAATAAACTGGTAGCAATTACCGAGTGTTTAACTGTAGACGATTAGACACAGACACACCAGGCTGAACTGCATTTACCTTGAATCAAACATGAATTCAATCAAGTGTTGCTAACAAATAGGGCAACATCAGCCTGAGAGAATCCTTGCAACTTTCACTGTCATGCATCAGAGCAATTTTTCCTCGCCACCTCACTTGATATCATTCTAAGAAGTTGCCTGCAACAAGACCGCAACTGAACATGAGTTTTGAGCCAAATTATTAAGACTATGAATCCACCTCAAATTTTGATTTTTCGGTCTCAAGCTCGGAGACGGGTAGCCACAACTGCAGCTAGTTTAACAGTCAAGGCCTTCATCTGCTTGAGTCAAGTTTGAGTTGGGACTGGCAAACAAAACGGGGTTTGGAAAACGATGGTTTTACATTCACTATACACGATTTAACCAGCGAAGTCAATGTATGTTAACTTGTTTTTCGATATCTATGTCACTACCAAAGATTCTACTACGGATAGTTGCGTTACATATCTCATGGTACTCAGTAATTTCAGTGATGGCGCGGTGACAGCAATTGTCGAACACCGGCGGCCGCCTCATTTCTATTTTTCGGTATCCGGGTTTCACATCAGTACTGTAAAGCCGCGTGAACGGTCATCATCGTCATCATGAAGCACAAGTCTGAAGCCAGACAAAGTGCCAAGCAATATGAAGCAGGAAAAGCAGATAAGCAAGCGCGTGGAAAAGGGAAAGCAGGCAAGCGGAATACGCAAAAGCAAATGCACAAAAAAGCAGCTTGTTTTTGTAGTTTCACTGCATGCGTTTTTTTGGGTTTTTTTGTTTTGTTTTTGTTTTTTTATATGTAAAATGATACCGAATAAAAAAAATTATGACACACAATAAAATACACTGGCGCCACTGACTTCGGTTTGTAGCCATATCGCGTAAGGTTTCCAGCCAACTATTAGGTGGAGCTTTTGGACCCCACCCAGGCAAGCGAATACGCCCAACTGAGCCTAGCGCTACGGTGAGTTTCTTCATCCCAAAGTGCCACGTCATGGACTGGCCACCCGATCTTTTCTCCCAGCTTCTGTTAGGCTCTGCGAATAAGGCGCGGTACGGTAAACGGTGAGTAGGCATTCTTAAAACATGTCCCAACCATCGCAAGCGAGCAAGCGTGAACGGTTGCCTTGTAAAGTCTGCCTTTGAGCTTTTGAGTCGCCTTTTTGACGCCACAACTGAACCAAGTTACGAAATGCCTCCGTAGCTCTAGAAATGCGATGTGAAATATTTTTATGTAAACCCTCGTTATTGTTGACGCCACTACCCGGATAGGTAAAACAGTCGGATCAATATCTTGTAAACGAGCTTAGCTCTCAGGCGATGCAAAGCACATACCGAAGGATGGTAAGATACTATATATTCTCTGACTGTGCGGCACTTTGCCTGGATCAGGCTTGTGCTTTCATAATCATAATATAATATTCGTTATAAATTAGTTCTAGTATCTGTATAAGATGAGAATTTAAATCACAAAATTTATTATCGCAGCCTTTCTGCTTACCCGGTGTAGGAATGTATGTATATGCATGAAAACACAAGCCTGGTCCAGGCAAAGCACCGCATAGTCATAGACTGCACGTGAGTTAAAGTACTGACATGTTACAGAAGCATAGGCAGATATGAGAAAAATAGAAATGGTTGTGAAACTCCAGCGTGTTTTCGCATGCAGCTCACTGTCAGTGGCAATTCAGTTTTGCGTGGTTAGGTGTACCGCACAAAATTGCTGTCAATTACAAACTTGAACAAAAATTGGACACCACCAATCGTGGGATAGTTCGCTGACTGGCTAATGTACACTCAAATGCGTCCAAAACTACAAGAATATTCACGTAATTTTAACGACACTAGAAGCATAATCGCTTCTAAAATTATCTATGCCATTCGTATATGGAGGCATTATCTGAATGCTTGTTCTTTTAAACTTGTTATTGACCTACCTTCAGTTTCGTTCCTAATGCGTAGCGGGCAACGCAGCAAACTGAAGAAAATAATGATGTAAGTCGGAAAGAGCATTTTGAACTTTTTGAATATCAATGCGATGTTGTCTACTGACCTCTACAAGAAAATCATGCACTTGGTGCTTCGTCATGTACTATTTGTTATTCTGTTTTTCTATCCATATATTTGAGGCAACTTCACGAATCTCCTCGCTGCCCTGCTGTAGCTCGTTCAGTGCACTTCATCTGGCCATTTTCGACGAATATTCTCGCATTTTCATGGGTTGAGATGGCAAAAGTCAATTGTTGACTGTCTCCATCAACTTTTCACGAATTTTGGCACACCCGCTTCACCATCTTTTGGGATTTAACTTTTTTATGGTATTATGTTAGTTAAGCATTCGGTAAATGATACCGGTGTAATGCTGTCTCTGACTATGATGATGTGGCTTGATCGACTTTAATATTTTCCATGGCATAGCCTAGGTTTCGTTAGGATGAATCACCTCAGCCTTTATACCCAACTGCAATTTTCAAAACTTTGGTTCGTTAAAATAAAATACTATGTACCCTACCTGATCGCCCAACAGACTAGTAAATATTTGCTTTAGATATTTCTTTCGAAACTGCTTTCCCATCATGTCTCTGAAGGTAGTCGATATTTCAAGTCAGGTTTTGTTTCCTTAAGCCAGCTGAATTATTTGGCCTATTCGTGCTTGGATGGTTTGATATCTTGTTGTAGACATCTTGAAGTATTTTGTCAATCTTCCGTGTTATCAAGTGAAGTGTCGGGGACAGCTTTTTAAGGTGTCTGACAATGAAAACCGTGGGAAAACTGTCACGCTGATATCGCTCTTTCGTTCACAACACTTTCTTGGGTGCATGTTTGATTGTATGTGTGGGCACCTCAACTCAGTGTGTCTTTGCCGAATCTGCTTTTTTGGTCCCATACTTTCCCATCTTTTTTTACCATGTCATGAGTTATGCGCTCGGTACGGATTACGGGTAATGTGTAATGATGTCCAATGATGATGGATCGACGGACAACGGAGTTGTCTATGATTATTATTATCTAGTATTTCATTCGTTATTTTATTATTATTACACAAGTCTTTACAGACGATGTGCCAACAAGTATACCATGAAGGGGGTACATGATGAAAGAAAATGTAGGTTCCATGGTTCTTGTTGAAGGCGACATACTACCCGGTTGCCAAGGCCGAAGTAGGGGGTTAGCTTAGGGGACCCCACCCGGAGCCTTTGACTCAAAAGTCTACCCGCAAGGCAGCGGTTTTTTTCCTTCACGAAAGCCGGTGACCATTTTGAGGGTTCTTGCGCCTCTCTTGAAGTGCCTCGGCGATTGTTCGAGTACGCCTCTCTAGCCTTTGCACGACCAGGTGCAACCTGCAAGGCAGCAAGGATTTTTCCTCGGGGTTCACTCCCGAAGCCTTTCCCGCAATCGGGTATGCCGCAAGGCAGCGGAGGTTGGAATAAGGGTTTTCCTTCCCTTAGATGGACTGCCCTCCCCGGATGACGAGCTCCATCTACCCGGATAGCAAAACTGGTTTTGATGCGCACGTCATCCGCATTCGCCCCTGCTCTATCGTAGAAGCAGTTCACGCCACGTGCTGGCCAGGAGCTGGGCCTGTGTTGTCAGAGGCTGTTGTGAGACGCAGCATATGGGAGCATTTTATAGAACCAGTGGGAGCTCATCCCCACTGCCGCCCCCGGCTGTGACCCCCTTGGTAGTTGTTTGCCTCCAAGCGTATGACTGTGTGCATTTGCATGCGTACGTGGCTCGCAAGCTCCGTTCATCAGAAGCAAATGTGTTTTCTTGCGCCAATCACCTGCTTATCTCGATTTTATTTCCCTCGGGAATTTACAAGATCATTCATGTCAACCATCTGCTTGACTTGCTTCTTGACGACTTCGCCAGAGTTGTACCTCGTGGATGAATGCCATGGTTATGAAGGATCTTCTATGGGTCGACCATGGTTTGCTGGGTTCTTTAATTTGTTTTTATTTCATTTCTGACCACATTTATGTGATTTTTATTCATTTTGTGCTACACTTTCAGTCAATGTTATGAGCTGTAATGATTTGCTAGCTGCATGCCATTAGAATTACCTATGCATTTGGCTGCGGCAGAATTTTCGCGATATATATACGGTGTACAAAATGAGGATGAGGTTCCCATTTACACTAAGGAAAACTGGTCCGTGTTGATCGAAGTCGCATCCAATTACTTATCCTGCGACTTTACCTCTACGGAATCGCGAGCTTCATGCTTAGCTGCTTGCCAATTTTTTCACAGCATTTTGCATCCTACTTCGAATACAATTGCGGCGGACGATTCAATCATTTGCTTTATTCAAGCAAGTAAACCTCCTTTTAAATAATGGCTTTCAGCAAGCATTGTCGCGTTCACTGATAGACCAACTGAAACACTATACAGAACCGTCCACATCCCAATCAAGTTCCTTACCACGTGTTTCTCATTTGCTTGGAGTTGTATCTGATCTTATATCTAAAAGCACCTCGGATGAACTCAGAGATCGTTTCGTATGCTATTTCGATGTTCACTATAAGGCACTATCCAATTTACTGGAGAATGTGCTGGTGAGTTTTGTACATACTACAAGTTTCTAAACTTGTTTCTTTGTGCTTCGTTTTTACCTATACATTATGCTTTTAATTATGATTGTGTACATGCAAACGGTTCCTTCATTGTAGACGATTTATTCTGCGTGCTACTTCAAATAGTCTTCGTCATTAGGTGGATATGTTATGTTGTGTGACTGAGATAAAAGCCACAATCTTTATCTGTACGCTTTCACTATTTCCTCTCCCATATCTATCTAGGTCTGGGCAACCTGGCAGTATCTTAGCCTACGTGCAGTCTCTAACTGTACGACACTAGGAATACCAATACCTATGCGCAATCGATGAGGCTTACTGACACTGCCTGAACCCTGGCTCGTACACTTCACCCTAGGTTTATCAACGTTTGCCGTGTCTGAAAGCCTCTCCCCACACATGCGCTTTCTCGAGCCTCGCTGCACTTTATTTTCTTCCCTACCTAGATAAAACGTAAGATGAAATGCGTCTCGGCTCTCTTCATAGACTCGTACTGCAGTTTCCTAGATAGGTATATATGGGGGAAATTCCACAAACCAAAAAAATCTTTTATAAATTTCCCATTCGTTTTAAATCATCAAACTTTGTGGCTTCCAAATGATCGATTCATTTGGTATTTTCACCTCTACCTGAATGGCCTATTCTTATCGTATCACATGTCTATTTTTACTTTTCTAATTCTGGTACGTCGCTTGTTGTAATATTGTTATATTCTAGACTTTCTGTAATCTGAAGACAAACTGAAACCAATGATGTTATGCAATGACGTGCATAGACCCAACAGATGTGTGCAACGAATCCATTGTGTACATGATTAATCTCGCTAAACTGCCTGTCTGCTATATCTGTAGGGTATTGCACTGGCCCAGCCGTCAGTCGGAAAACACAACCGAACTCGTGTAATCGCCGAATGAAGAATATCAAAATTTGTTACACTGAACAATAATCACAATATACATTACGACAATCGTTGATTTGATGATTGATCGGATAGTTCGGTACGCGGCTCTACAACACCTACCCTTTTTAAAAAAATGAAACCACATGGGACGTGCTAAGCAGGGGATCCTTGGCGGATTCTGGTTTTATAAAACCGAGCTTGATTTTGTTCTGCTAAACGCGTGCTTGGGTGGTTGATAAGGCCTTTGGTAGTAGAACCTTCTGTCTTTAATGAGGATTTCTCGTGGAAATATGTTGATGTCTTTTTGTTGTTGTACTTAGAATTTTATATCGTTGACTGATATGTTGAAGCGGTAAGCGTAACTCTGAACAACGGTTATGCAACGATGTTATGCAATGATGTGTATAGACCCAACAGATGTGTGCAACGAATCCATTGTGTACATAATTAATCTCGCTAAACTGCCTGTCTCAATTAGATCTTTAGATCTGATACTAAGCTGTTGTTAATGTATACTTGTCAGTACTCTTCTGAGTCTCTTTCGCTAATTGAAGGCACTGGTCTTCGTTCTTTGATTCCAAACGATATCTTGGTGGTTTTAACTGCTGAAAGAATATCGCATTGCACTTCGCTGTTGATGTGCAGATCTTTGAGCTTTTACATTTAACCTAGTGCTGTAATTGATTACCAGCCGACATGATCCGTGGTCAAGAACTCTATAGCACACACATTAATTTTTATTTTGCGTTATGCTTTCAGCTTGGGATATCTGACGTTATCGCTCTCAAACACCGTCTTCGAGAAGGTTCCCATCTCTAACCCGTATGCACCCCAGCTTGACTCGGTACATCGGTTGGAATTTTTAGCATAAATATTGATTTACTGGCCAAACTGTATGCTTATTTGTGGCGGTGTAGATGCCATCATCAAAAGAGCAATACCTGTAATGTCTCCGTAGTTTATTCCAAACTTTAGCTGCCAAAATCAACGTTTCTGTTTAGATCCGTGTGGGTTCACACATATAAATACTTAATGTATCGATCACGGGGATTTCTGTTTCATAAAATGTTTTGAAAAATGTTGATCGTTTGTTCTTCTGTTTTTTAAAGATGTCTGAGCGTCACTCACCTTTCTCCGATGAAGCACAAGTGCTCGTATATGAAATTCTCCATTTCGTAAAGTGTATTTTGAAACACAAGATCGCTGCTTGGCTGGAGAAAGAAGGAGCGGATCCTTCTGATTTGATCTTGGTGAGGTTTCAACAATAAATCCTGTTGTTTCTGTCTGTATTCAAATTCGAAACGATATTTTTTGATGAATTTTCTTATCATTTACTCATGCTATCCTCTCGTCATCTAATATCTCGGCTACCGTCAGAATATTGTGTGTGATGAATAAAAATGGTTACAGCTAAGTTTTCGTAACTTTTATGTCAACCATTGCACGGATGTGCAATCGTACAGTACATTTGTACTGTGCGGCTAACACCGTCCTAAATTGATTGGCCACCGGTAGTGAGCTGCATGCTGAAACTCTCTGGAGTCTCACTATCATTTCTGTTTTCTTTCTCATACCTGTCTAGGCCTGGGCAACATGACAGTATCTTAGCCCACGTGCAGTCTGTGACTGTGCGGCACTTTTCCTGGATCAGGCTTGTGCTTTCGTACATACCGTAATGCCAGTTGTGCTGCCAAAGTTTTCTGCAATCGTGCAGTGCAAAATTGATTTGCCACCGGTAGTGAGCTGTGTGGAAACACGCTGGAATCTCACTGCGACGTTCCCCTATATTCTCTATCTACATCTTTGCAACCTAAGAATATCTCAGCCCACATGCAGTCGATAACTGTACCGCACTTTACCTGTCTTCACGCGCGCGCCTAGTAGCCGGTTCTCATTTTGCAAAGTCGATTTTGACCTCTCATTTTAAATGTCGGTTTCATGTAGTTGCGTTTTGTCATGATCATGGACAGCATGTACCGAGTGTTTTTCTGTCATATTGCCATGGCAAAATAAAATCCTATAGAATGGGAAGAGCGGGACTTAGACGGTTACTGAATCTATAGAAGATTAAGCTTGAACCAGTACATCACTTCACGTATCTTCGTGCGACCATTGCGGATAACCTCTCGCTAGACACGGAGATTAATAAGCGGATTGGCAGGGCAGTTGTCATTTTGTCCCGATTGAACTCTCGTGTTTGGGGTAACTGCAAGTTGACTGTAATTACAAAGATAATGATATACAGCGCTGGCGTACTAAATGCTTTACTGTACGGCCATGAAACCTGGACCACCCACGCAAGACACCAACGGAAGCTGAATGCTTTCCATCCACGAAGCATCCGTCGTATCTTGAACATATCGTGGATGGACAGAGTGACTATAATGAAGTGCTTTCAAAATCTGGTTTAAAGAGCATGTTCACCCTACTACGACAGCGCCGACCACAGTGGCTTGGCCACGTCTACAGAATGGAAAATGGTCGTATTCCGAAAGATCTACTCTATGGTGAGTTGCAATCTTGAAGTCAACCATTGGGCAGACCGCACTTGCGGTACAAAGATGTTTGCAAAAGAGATATGAAAGCTATTGGCACTGACCACGCGATTTGGGATGAACTTGCTTTTGACCGCTCACATTGGAGGCATTGTGTAAAGCGTCGTCTTCAAGCTGTGGAGGAGCAGATACCGCTCTTAACTGCTGAACGCAGATCACGCCCTCGGCGTACAACTGACGCCGATCGACCGAGTTCTGCTTATCGCCGCGAGCGCTATGGGAGATAATGTTCCTCACAAATCGGACTGTTTATTCATTCGAAAAGCTATGGAACATGAAACAAATCATTCAATTGTGATATACATCCATGGTCGACATCAACCGTAGGAGGCCAGCAACAACAACAAGATTAAGCGCAAACAAACTGGAATGGTGCTTCTACTTCGATTCAAACATGCATTCAATCAAGTTTTATGAACAAATAGAGCGACATCAACACGTCAGCTTGCTTACGGCTTTCATTACCATTCATTATAACAAGTTTTCCTCGTCACTGCACTTGAGAGCATACAAGATTATGCTAATATTCCACGAAGTTGCTTTTACTGCAAGACCGTCACTAAACAAGAAATAATTTAAGGCTGTGATATCGGATCGCAAGACCCCAGCGACGACTCTAGAAAGGCTACAAGCGGGATTTCAAATTGTGTTCGTAGCGTACCACGGCATACGATGTTCTTGTTCCTGGTTGACATACCGGAACCAAACACACTGAATATTTTGAAGATTTATAATTCCTACATATTCGAGGCGTTGCTTGGACTTTCACCAGTTCTTCATCAGTTGTTGGATGGTACTTAAGGAGCAGTCATCTTTTAGAAATGTAAGTCGCATCGATTCATCAGTGTTGTCTTTGACAATCCTCTGATGTTGCCAGTGTTTGTTTCTGTGTGCTTCTTTCGCGACCTGTGCCCCAGCTATACTTTGCATTACTGTTGGATACCGAAGAGAATGCTCATCAATCATGAATTGGTTGTTCGGTGTTCGCTGAGCGGGGTTTTATTTCCTTTACGATTGTAAAGTAAACAGACTTTTACTTACTTACTTTGTGCGACTATCTCCTCCTGGAGGATGAGTCGGCTTCAGTGAAGATTCTTGGGAATTTGGGTACAAAGCGGCGTCCCCAGCACCACTCGGCGTTTGTTCGAGTCAGCTTCTCTAGCCTTTGCACAACCAAGTGCAACCTGCAAGGCAGCAGGGAGTTGCCAGAAAGAGCTGGTGTGCACCAACTAACCGTCCACCAAACTCTGTTCCAGATTTTTCCTCAGGGTTTTCTCCCGAAGCCGTTCCGCGATCGGGTATCCCGCAAGGCAGCGGAGGTTTAAAATCAGGGTTTTCCTTCCCTTAGATGAAATGCCCTCCCAGGATAACGAGCTACATCTGCCCGAAGCAAACTGGTTTTCAGGCGCCAGTCACTCGCCCTCGCCCCTTCTCCTGTTGGTAGAAGCAGTTCCGCCGGGCTCGGGGAGCCACTCGCGCAGGCCAGAAGCTGGACTTGGTTGTCAGAGGCTATTTGAGACGCATGCTATATGGGAGCATTTTATAAACACTGGGAGCTTATCCACACTGCCACCCCCGGCTATGACAACCTTTGGAACCAAAAAAGTAAACAGAAATCGCTACTTAGTGTTTCCATTTTTAGCCAAGGTACCTCATTAGTGAATTTCTGTGTAGAAAAATGGATAGATCCTTTTTGTTCGTATACCAGATGTTCAGCAATATTTGAAACCTTTTTGTTGTTACGGTTTCATTACAATTGATGAATTGATTTTGTTTCTCGCACATTCAGAATAATTATGGTTCATTATTTAACTCACAACCCCGGAGCAGTCTTTCTTTAAAAACCAAGTTTGAATTTTCTACAATTTTTACGCAATAGCTCTCATCCGTTTGCATGCTTCTGTCTAATGTGACATTCCGGTGCTCTCCTGTTCTCAGTGCCATGTCAGTGCACTTCGTCGTATTTTACTCCGAAAGTTGTCAGGTGGAGAAGTACAAGCTTCTCCCTTCCAACCGGCCATTCTTTCTCATCCAATCATGGCAAGTCTGCTGTTGCACAGTTTGCGATCTGTCAGCAAATCACTCTCCAAATTCGACACGTCGATGTCTCGGATTCGCTCACTTGTTGATGATACGTGGATCACCCTGATCTCGGACGAGACGCCGGCGATGTTGCTAGCTCATGACACTGTGTGTGCCACCTCACCTGAATTCGTTATGATAGATTCAGATGTCTGCTTGAGAATACTCTTGTGGTCATGCCTCGAAATCGGATCGCGCATTGGTAAGTAAATCTGAATCCCACGATATTCGTTGAATACTTGCATTTTATCGCATATTTCACTACTTTCCATAGCAAGTAGTTTAATGTTTTTATTTTGTAATCACACTCGCCCATTTTGACAAACTCATGTTAAAGCTACTTGCACAGCTTCATTATTTGAGTCTTAGGCGTGGTTCCAATTATTAAATCAATACGTTATTTCTCTTTAGTTGTACACCGCTCTTATGAACCAATACCTCCGAACTTGTGCCTCGTTACGGAATTTGTATACCAAATTTCTCGTTCATTTGAGGTTTGTCAATCTCGCTGTCTGATGACAACACATGATCCGTATTGACATATTGAATCGCAAAAATACCACGCTAACAGATTCAGAATTTGTCGCAAACAAGCTTTCGTGCTGATGTCGCTCTACGCGTTCGCAACACCTCATTAAATGTGCGTTTGTTTCCCATTGAAGGCACATCGCCTCAGGGTGTTTGTGCCTAATCTGGTTCAGTAACGCTTGTGGTATCGCCATTTCCAATCTCCAGGATTTTGTCGTGTTATGGTTCTATGGCAGTGAAATACTCGTTACTTGCTACCCATGTAATGCTGCACTGAGGATGACTTCGACTTGTGCACGCTTTTCAGTTGAGTGAAAGTCATTTCGATGGCATTCACCTGGCTCTCAAGATGTACCTAGGTCTTTCTACTTCTCTGTGTCTGTTGGAGTTTCAGTCCAGCGCTTGTTTGGTGACATTTCTGACTGGTTTTCCGGGCACCTGACCTATCCAACCCCGTTTTATTTTCTTTTTTTTCGTTTGAATATTGTGGACATTGAAAATTCAACTGCGTTTTGTATATGGACTCAGTTTGTTTTATATTACATATTATCATGTTTCAGTGTTGCATATGTCTATATATAGGCGACTCTAATTCAATGTCAAAGTATCCAATATGGCAAACTAATATCGGTGATCTTGTTTTACCTGATTGAGTTTTTGTTAACTGAAATACGCTTTCTATTATGTATTTGGTTTACTCACATCAAAATCTGTGTTCCGAGTAGCAGTGTTCACGTACAAACCATGTTTTGAACGCAACTGATCGATTGTATGTGTTTTATGCACGTTTTGCCGGTCATCAATGTGGTCCAGTCGATTGATCGTGTGGTTGAGACAGCCGGAAAATCAATATTATTTCGTTACTTTTCTGCAGCACAATATATAAACATTTTTCAGCCGATAATGTGTATATTCATTAGCCGAGATGCTTGGTTATGTGTGGTAGAGCATACACCTAAAGTAGGCGAACAAAGCCAAAGGTGATCTGTAATGTTAGTCTTATGCGTTTGATTGTTCTACTCCGCTATTTTCTGCCAGCAAGATTGGTTGTGCCACAAATTTCAATATAATGTGTCATTCAACCACTGTTCCGAAACGCCCACATTCCCTCCACCTGATGTGTGCATTAAACTGATGATGTGGCGTAAACGAGGAGAATTTTGATATCCTAAGCCGTGTTTGTCTCCTCTCTATTCTGTTTCATCTCATTTGGTTTGCTTTTTTGGGGTTACAAATGCTGCTTGTGATTGAAACAAACAGCGTGTGATTTTATTAGTATCCGTATTCGTAATTTTAGAAGGTCCTTGATATTAAAATGTCCCAACGTCTTTACCGAGACTAGTTCACGCTTGTTCCTCGTCAAATTTCAGCGTCAGTTAAAGGACTTTATAAATGTGTCATTATGTGTATGTATGTGTACGCAGGCAAAGTGCCGCGTAGTCATGGATTTCACGTGGGCTAAGATATTGTGAGGTTGCCAAGGCCTAGACGAAAATGTGAAGCTAAAATAAAATAGAAATGGCATTGAAACTCCGTCGAGTTTTCGCATGCAACTCACTGCCGGTGGCAATTCAATTTAGCACGGGTAGCTACACAGGATGGTATGGTATGGTATGAAA
>JACCGJ010006897.1:0-25251 GCA_013407085.1 Atriophallophorus winterbourni | reverse complement strand
ACGCGAACATCCGATCGTCTCATTGTAACGGGGCCAACCAAAGGAACAAATCCGATCACATAAATCGATACGACCTGGTTTGGTTTGTGTGGTATTAAGTGATGAGTTGACGGAAAGTGACGAGTTGTAGGAATAGCTCGTCACCCGATTTAGCCGTGAATTTGTCAGAATTTTGGCGTGAAATTGATTTTACGTTGTTTATTTCTCCGAGTAGTTCCCGACAGTGGTAAGCACCAGTGGGTTGATCTAACAGTAGAAACACAAATGCGATTCAAGATTCAAGATTTATGGTTAAAAAAGCAAATTGCTGTACAGTACCATAGGATATACGTATAAAAAATTAAAAAAATCGTTACTTGTATGATCATATCCGTGTTCTTCATAGGTGGAGCAAAAATAATCCTCAATGGCGACACAGACTGAGGGAAAAGAATCTTTGGATGGACGGTAGTTCCGTGCGTTAAAAAAGTATAGACATCAATAGGTAGGGGCCAACGCAGTAGTTCTCAACATAAGGTTTCTTAACCTTTGTTTAAAGATGTGCTCGTTCGCTGAGGTAACAATATCTGTCGGCAAGCTATTCCACAAGAAGCATACACGAACAGCGAAGAAGTGACGACGACAATTCAATCGTAAGTGTGGGATTTGAAGGGTCAAAGGGTGGCTGCGTGTGGGGACAACCGAACCAAACTTGAAGAGGTGTTTGAGAGGGTGGGATTTCGCATAGATGATTCGATATGTCATAGTGAGGTCGTGTAGGATACGCCTGCGCTCGAGGGTGCACAGTCCAAGTCTGGTCAGTCGCTGCTCAAAGGGTAAATTATTCAATCCGGTAACCGTTTTGGTTGCCTTGTGATAAATTCGTTCGAGGAGCGAGATGTTTTTTTCCATCCATGGCGTCCAAGCTTGTAGAGCGTAGTCAACGACAGGATGTATGTAAGTGTTTAGTAATTTCACGAGTGAGTGTGGTGGGAAACGTCCGAAAATGCGTTTCAGTAAACCTAGCAAGCTGCACGCACGCTTGTAGACGGCTTCGCACTGTAGGCTGTTCTTCAAAGTGCCAGACACCAAGATTCCGAGATCTTTTTGTGATGTACTCCATTCAAGCGGGTGGCTGCCAAGTGTGTAGGTAATAAAAAAGGGTTTTCCGACTTGCAACATTTTGCACTGGCTGAAATTAAATGGCAGTTTGTTTTGGATTGACCACTGGTGCAGCTTATTCAAATCTCCTTGCAGAACTTGACAGTCCTCGATGGAGTTGACTTTCGTCCAGATTTTTGCATCATCTGCGAATAAAACAAGCTTACATGCTAGTAATTTCGGTAGATCGTTTATAAATATGAGAAACAGTATCGGACCGAGAACCGAACCCCTGAGGGACTCCACTCGTGGCTTCAATTGTTCGAGGAGTTTCACCATCGATTCTGACTTTTACTTTGCGTCCAGACAGGTAATTGGGAAACATGTTATTAGGTTTTTGATGACGCCAACATTCTGCAGCTTCTGAAGCAGTAAGCAGTGATTCACTCTGTCGAATGCTTCAGATATATCTAAGTAACCGGCATGGACGGAACCCCCTTGGTCTAGTGCTTGCGTCCAGTCATTTAGAGTCGTGAGCAAGTTAGACAGGCATGAATATGTTTTCCTTATTCCGTGTTGTGTGAAAGTTATTAGCTGATGATTATCGAGATGTTCAACAAGTCGTTCACACACCAGGCGTTCCAAAATTTTAGAAACCGCTGAAAGAAGCGTTACGGGGCGGTAATTCGCCGGATCAGAACGACTGCCCCCTTTGTAGATTGGTGTGATAACACCGGTTTTCCATTGAGTTGGTACGGTTCCCGTATTCAATGAGTGCCTAAATAGACCACTTAGTGGGCCACAAAGCTCCAGCTCGCATGACTTCAGAACAGCGGGTGTTATTCCATCCTCTCCTGGTGATTTGCGAACGTTCAGTCCGCGTAAATGTTTTTGCACAACCGTAGGATTTACCTCGATGTTGCTAAGGCATTCGACTTGTAGTGGGTGCGGCAAAGACGTCAGCGTTGACACGTTCTTTGGACAAAATACTTGCGCATAAAATGATAGTAGGGCATCAGCTGTATCCTTGACATTATCAGTCAGTCCGTTCTCTGTCTGGATAGGAAATACACCTGGTTTAACCTTGGTCGCGGTGTTTACGATGGTGTACAGCAACTTAGGATGTCGTTCCATCTGGTCGATCAGCTTAAAATGGTGATATTGCTAGTCTTCTCGAATTAAGGACGTCACCTTGTTACGAAAACTAAGAAAGTGTTCCCAAGATGCGTCTGTTCGTGTTATTTTATGTGCAGCCCATGCGGAGTTTCGCATGGCTATCCACTTCCGAGTGCGGCTTCGGAGTTTGAAGCAAAATGTTTTTGATTTCCTTTTGGAAACACAGGTAGAATTTTCGTCTAGTTTTGTACCGATATATCTTAACAGACTAGAACAATGAGTATCTGCATTCGTAAGATCGAGATGTTTTTCCTCCATAATCGTAATGGCACCGCGAAGGCCGAAGTAATCGACTCTCCTGATGAACTTAACGTCGCCCGACGCCCTTCGGGCGTTGCACACGAATTCGAAGGACAACACAAGATGGTCACTTAGCCCCAAAGGACTATGATACTGCACTGACTCCACTGCTGTTGCTTCAGAGGTTAAAACCAGATCTAGAATTGATGATTCATTGAGGCCCCTTTGTAGAGTGAATGAATGGGCATGGTTGTATAGGGGAGTGAAAGTGATAATCTCACGGAATTTGTACTCAAGGGATTGCTGAGTATGCACACTTTTGGTGTAGAGATGTGGGAGGTTAAAATCACCCATTATTAACAATTGGCATCCTTTAAGGTTTTCAGCGTTGCGCATCATTTGTAACAACGTTTCATTGTGGGCGTCGCAAGAGTTGGGCGAGCGGTAGATCACACCAAGTATACAGTTCTCTCCAGTTTCCAAGCGAAGGCTACACCACATGGTGTCTTCTAGCTCAAACCTTGTGTCGAGTACAGCTGTGCATTGAAGATGTTCGTTAAAATACAAAGCAACTCCACCACCTGATCTTGAACGGTCTCGTCGAAGTAGGATCATGTTGGGAAGTGCCAGCTCGCAATCGTTCACCTGATCGTAAAACCATGTTTCGGTAACAGCAATGATGTCAGCAGAAAACTGAGCGTTAAAGTGAGACAATTCGGCGATTTTGTTCAGCAAGCACTGTGCATTTGTGTATAGGCATTTAACAGTGGTTTTCGTGTGTAGCGAGCCTATGCGGATGATGTTTGTATGTCCGACCCCCTGAGAGCCGGACCATGATGTACTCGGTCCGACTCAGTTTGAGCCGGACCCACTACGTTTTTTGATGTATTGGTTGCTTCCGTTTCGGTGGGAACGCTACCGTCTACCGCCTCCAGCCGCGAGTGTGTCTCACTCATTGGTTTGTGTGGGCTAAGTCTAACATCCTTGGGTAGTGTTCGTTTCTTTTTTGTCCATTCCGACCTTACTATTTCAGCCATAGCGCTGGTCAAGAACGTAATCTTCAGAGGTTTCGGTCCATCCCCCTTGTATTTTGGCGAAAAAGGAACTCGAAAAGTGTCCGCAACAACGGCATTAGAAATTTCGAGAGAACACGCAATGTAGCGCCATTGTTTGACGTCGTGCTCTACCGTTTCCTGATTCGATGCTTTAGAAGTATTTTCTGGTACACCAAATAGAACTATTCTTCGCGATACCATTTGTTCCCTGTCGTTCAAGCTGTCCTTCCTTTCCCACCATGGTACATCGGGATATATGCGGCAGTTGGAGTCGGAATCTGACTTGAGTAGGTATGCATTTAGCAATACGTTCTCGATATCAGCCTCGCATTTTAGTGTTACATTGAGCAAGCGAGGTTGACCAATATTGCACGCAAGATCTGGTCTGGAGCACAGCAGAAAAAATATCTGGGTATCTGGGTTTCGTTTAACCTGAAGCCTGGACAGCATTGCCGGATGGTGTACAATAAAGCTTGCCGTATCTTGAGTCTTCTTAAAAGAATATTCCGGATTTTCACGCCCGAAACCCTACCCCGGGTAATTAACAAGTATATACGTCCTGTTATGGAATATTCCATCCAAGCCTGGGCACCATGGCTGAGGAAGGATATCGAACTACTCGACAGGATTTATCATCGTGTCACAAAGTTGGTCTCCCGGTACAGAAATTTCACTTTTCACAGAGCGGAAGTTGAAACTGAACCTACAAGATTTTACACAACGGCGGATACGTAGTGACCTTATGTTGACCTTCAAAATCCTGCATTCTGTAAACCATCCCCTTAAACACTTGCTAAAGCCCAATGACCTTACTAGGACACGAACACATTCAAAGGCTTTAAGCATTCCGGATTCTCGATTGGTTTTACGTCGTATTTTTTTCTCCGTAAGAATTTGTTTCACTTGGAACTATTTGCCTAAAGAATTCACACGATCATAATCTGTTGAGGTTTTCGCTTCGCTCGATGAGTTTATGACGAAACATGCGGTATGCGAATGTCCCTATTGATTTTTGAGATATTTTATATTTTTTTGTATATTTTTATATGTTCCATATACCTTGTCATCCTATGGTTATTGTTGAGCTCAATGCTATTTCTACCATACAATTTTCTGAGTTCTGAGATGTTGCTCGGTCTTGCAGAAACAGCTTACTCAAATTTTCAAGTCTCGAGAAAGATTATTAAAGGACTAATTACGGTCGTGTTAAAGGTGGAAAATAATACGTGTTACATGGCTTGGGACTACAATTCTGATGGTCAGGTATTTAAATTATAACCGAGACACAGGATAGGCACTTCTGATTAGGTAAAATAAGAGCGAAACACGAGTTTGAAGAAACTTGTGAATATTGCATAGACAATTTGTACATATAAGTAGTCAGAAAAATGAAGAACGCGATATCCTGCACACCAGAAAACCAACAGCGGATAACATATTATACGGCATATGCTAAAACTGTGTCCGATGGGATTACGCGACAAAAGCATCATATCAATTATGCAAACAAAATAGATGATGTTATCTATTCCACGACAGGTCGAGCTGACAAAACTACTTTAGTTGAAAGTCACAATAAACATTGATAATAATACTATATTCTTGGTAAACCAAGGCATGCAAAACATGATCAGGTTATCAATGTGTACAAAATAAATAAATTTTAAAAATGACCTTATCAAGCGGAATTTTTGAATATTTTTCAGTTTAATAAAAGATGGTAAATTTACAATGGTAAGCAAGTTAATTTTTCCACGCAATGTCACACATTAATAAAGGTTCATCTAGATTGCATCAAATTAAGTAAATGGAAAGGACCTGATAGATTTTGGAGCAGGGATAAAAAAAGAAAATAAAAGACAAAAAATATCATAAAAGAAACGGTGCGCATGAAGATTTCATTGTCACAGTAATATTTATGAAATAAATTCTTTTATAAATATATAAATTGACATTGGCAAGCGCCAGTATCGGAGTTGTTTTGGGAGTCGGATTCACTGGAACACGATGAAAGATATTCTCTTCACCATCATGATGAGAGGTTATGAAAGAGAAATAGCAAATCGATTAAAAGGATCAAAAAAGATCACTAAAAACAGTATTTTTTGCATTTTTGGCGTTTTGTTTATTTTTTTCTTTTTCTGTTTTCTTTAATAAATACATTATGGTAAACCGTATTTTCATACATAAGTGGGTTAAATATAAGCAAATAACGGTCAAGTATATGTTCATATGGTAAAAATGATTAAAATACGCACGGTTAAGATGAAGATGTGTAGCATCGTGACGAGACCCTAGGTAACCTGACACTTCAGCAGCGTTATAAATAGATAATCATAAAAATTAATGTTTTAGATGTTTCGATTTATTATTCAGAGAAATTTGTTTATGATAGAATCATGAATTGAACCAATAAGAATAACTATGTTTGAACCAAAATGTGGGTGAAATAAGCCTAGTGAAGTGGAGTGATGTGAAAGCACAAGCCTGATCCAGGCAAAGTGCCGCACAGTCATAGACTGCACGTGGGCTTATATACTGTCAGGTTGGCCAGGCCTAGACAGATACAATAGAGATACATTAAGTATACATACATATACTACGAGTCCCAAGTTTTGATGCAACATACATAGACCTCAGTTAACAATTGGTTCAATAACCAGGAATACCATGACAAAATATATTGTCTATAGAAGTGTTTATTTTGAGAATTTTGCATAGCGATAGAGCAGTAAGAGAATCTACAAGTGTTTTATATTTGCCTGTAGATGTGCACATGCGAAAATGGAGTGGAAAAGAATTTCAAAGTTGCGCATACCTAATTAAAAAGAAGATTTGTCTAACTTTAATGCGAGTAAGGGGAATATGTAATAGCCTCATTCGGTTACGTCGTACATAACGATTACAATCTTCGAAGTGCATTGTGGACCTAATCCTAACTTGTTGCTCTGCGATGATTCGGAAGAAAAGAAAAAGATTAAGGCGAATTCTACGTAACCATAGCGGGTCAATGTCTAGTAGACTGCATCGTACTTTATAAAATGGAGGATTAGAGTGGCCTACCATGATTTTGCTGAGTCTACCTTAAATAGTCAATAGTCATAGTCATAGTAATAGTGTGTAAAAAGCGAAGCTTTCAAGAAAACGCACAGGATGTTGTACCCTTGATTCGAATTTCAGGGTTAAAATTAAGGTCCGAATGAAGAAAACCGTTGATACTGTAAGGGATGGGAGCGTAAGCACCCACAACTTTTGGTTATAGTTCCGGTTTGAAAGCATTTGGCGCTGAATCGGCAAAAAAGTGCAGTATCATAGAGTATAGAAAGTTATAAAAAGTTATAACTTTTCAACGTTATGAAGCAATGAAACAAGTCATATCTAACGGTCTTTAAAAACCGAAAGGGAAGGGCAGACGCCGCGAAAAGTGGTACTGTTCCACCAGGTTTTGCAACCGAACGGCAAAAAAGTGTTTACGAGCAGTCCAACCGGCTTTTTGTGGGCGGCTTTTAAAATGATGCCCACCGCGTACGATTGCCGGTACACCACAAGCAGGTTCCTTTAACGGGATCTCCTTCGTCATTGAGTATCCTGTACAGCCAGTTATCACGTCTCCACGGATTCGACGGTAACTTGGATGAAAAGTAGGTTTGGTGCTTTCTAATAGTATACAGTCACGACTAGCAATGCGAGAGTAGGCTATATTACAGTAGTCAAGAAGCGGTAATACTTTCATTTTATACAGACTCAGTCTACTTTCACGAAAGAGGAATTTCTGATTGAAAAAACCAAAATTCTGTCTAGCTCTTGCTATGAGAAATCTTACTTGTTCGTTGAAATTAAGATATGAAGAATACCTAAATCCTGAGTCTTTGATTACGTTAGAAGGTGCGAGTGGTGTATTGTTGAGAATGATAATAGCAGGGGGTATTGAGCAGCGTATACCCATGAATTGCGTCTTCAGAGCTGAGAATTCTAACCCCCATTGGAAGCCCCGGTCGCCACAGTACTATACGGAAATTCATGTAGTATCCGAAATAAGTGATCCGAACTTTCTATCCTGGCACATGAGCTCCGGCCACATGCAATAGCACTGACGGAAACCTGGCTATCAGAAACAGATTCTATCCCCGAGATGATAAGTAACAGATATTCTGTAGTCTGATGCGATAGACCTAGTGAAACAAATGGTGGCGGGGTTGCCATTTTTCTTGGGCTTGGTTTTCGAACTACAGAATCGAGCGTTCGGCTTAGAACGCACAACGTTCAACTATGCTCCTGCGTCATCCACTCATATAAACAATCAATGGTAATAGCGTGCGTTTATATGAGTCCTCAAGCTAAATTGCAGGATTTGAATGATCTGCTTGATAATCTCAGTTTATTGCGCTCCGAGGGGTCCCAGGTTCTTATAGTTGGTGATTTCAATTTACCCCACATATCATGGTCGACTCAGTGTTCCACCGATAAATTGTCTGAAGACTTTACCGAATGGATTCACACGCATGCTATGAGCCAGCATGTCATTGAGCCAACAAGGTTTCGACAGGGTTGCTCACCTTCGTTACTGGATCTTGTAGTCTCTTCGAGTGGTGAAATTGTACGACAGGTAGAATACCTCCCTCCGCTAGGGAAGAGTGATCATATTATGATAAGCTTTCAGCTAATACTCAGGTATGACAAACCTCCTCCTAAACTGATGCGTGATTTCAAATGTGTAGATTGGGATCTTGTAACAGAAGAAGCTAAAACGATCCTGTCGCAATACACAGGTGAAGATGTGGCTGCTAATTGGCAGCTTCTGTATTGCTGTCTCTGGAGCTTGCAAGATAAGTTTGCTCCTTTGGTTCCTGTCAAGCTGCGCAACAAGCCAATGTGGTTCACACCTGCGATGCATCGGGTGATATAATTCAGGGATCGTGCCTGGAAAAGCTATAAGACTTCACAGACACAACGGTCCTGGATACAGTATAAGACAGTGAGGAATAAGGCTTTTGCTATGCAACGCACAGCGAAACGTGAATTTGAAACACGATTGGCACGCAATATCAAGCAGTGCCCAAAGCGTTACTATAGCTATGCCCAATCTAAAGGCAAAACGCGCGATTGGATCGGTAACCTGCAACAGGATAACGGACGCCATATAATTTCAGATGTCGAGAAGGCTTTAGCGTTTCTCAAACACTTTCAGTCAGTCCAGAGAACTGACCGCCAAATAGACCCGCCTATCACACCAGTCTCTGTAAAATCGGATGGCATTGCTGCACTCGAGGTACTATATTTCACTAATGAGGAGATTAGAATTCAGCTTGCAGCAACTAACCCACATAAGTCTTCAGGCCCAGACGGTATTCACCCTCAGTTTATCAGAAACTTGGCGCCCGTACTAGCTGAGAGCGTGGGTCGTCTTTTCAACGCATCGCTGGTGCATGGAGTTATTCCGAGTGATTGGAAGTGATTGGATGTTAACCCCAATACACAAAAGCGGCAGTCGTTCATCTGTCTGTAACTATAGACCGGTAAGCCTTACTGTCATTCTGTGTAAGATCTTAGAGAGGCTGATCAGAGATCGGATCTGCAGGCACTTAGTTGATTTTAAGTTGCTGGACTCTGCTCAACATGGCTTCCTTAAAGGAAAGTCGTGCCTAACAAACCTATTGGGCTTTCTAAACGAGGTTACCAGAAAATTGGATAAGGGCCAACAGGTTGAGGTTTTCTACTTGGACTTCTGCAAGGCTTTCGACTCAGTGAACCATAGACTGCTCGCTACCAAACTAGGCTATATGGGTATCGTTTGTCCTCTAAGGAACTGGATAGTAGGCTTCTTAAGCAACAGGTACTTTCGTGTCAGGGTGGGCAGTACGTACTCACCGAAAGTAAGGGTTACAAGTGGAGTTCCGCAGGGATCTGTACTCGGGCCGCTACTTTTCCTTATCTTCATCGATGACTTGGCGGGCGGCGATTAAGTGTCCCTGCTACATTTTTGCGGATGATGTCAAGTTTATTGGATCACCGAACGAACGTGATTTTATTGACGATATTGAAAAGGTTATCAAGTGGTCTGTTATATGGGATCTACCAATTAACTTCTCAAAAAGCTATCTCTTGTCGAAAGTCGGCAAGAAGCTGGCGGTAGCTGGCCCAGATGGTACACTTGTGATAACTGGGGTGCCGATAGTACGCGACTTAGGTATAGAGATTTCTGCGAACTTCAAATGGGCTGATCAATGTGCAGCAGCTGCACATCGTGCTAGGAGCGCGCTGTTTCGCCTTCGATCAGTTTTATCCTGCAGGTCCCCGGAGGTTTTCATACCGATATACAAGGCTGTCGTTAGACCTCATCTCGAGTACTGCATTCAAGCTTGGCCACCTTATCTTGAAAAAGATATTGCAAGGCTTGAGGGTGTTTAGCGCCTTGCTACTCGTATGATCGAAGGGCAATCAGGTAGATCTTATGAGCAAAGACTATTAAGTCTAGGGCTCTTTTCACTGAAAAGAAGGCGGCTGTGTGGGGATCTGATAGAAACCTTCAAGATCATGGCCGGTTTTAGTACTATTCAACCAGGTGAAATGTATGTTCTCGCACCCAATGTGGGTACTCGAGGTCACTCTCTGAAACTGGCCAAACAACATGTCAGGTCTAATGCTCGTGAGCACTTCTTCAGTGAGAGAGTAGTAAGCTACTGGAACTGCCTACCTGAAGATCTCGTGAACTCTAACTCTGTAATGTGTTTCAAGAATAGACTTGATGCCGTATGGAGCTCATTATTTCCTGCATTTTGCCCCTAATTGAGTAATGATATTGTATTTACCTGGTCTTTGAAATGCATTAATGTCTCCTAACCTTTGGTGAGGGGAGGTTTTGCTCTACATTCCAGGTAACCATCCTACCAGAAGAAATCTGTGAACCTATTTTGTTTGAAGTGGTGGGCGCTATGTTTGGCATACCACCGGAAGAAATCTGGACGCTCGATTGGCGACTCTGCCACATATCGTCCTGTGCAAACTGAACTGAACTGAAAGGGTTGAAAGATCATCGTTGAGGGAGTCTATAGCCTGTGATATCTTTATTGCTGGAAAAGCTGAGACAAGTTTGATAACATCCGCAAAGATAAAGAGCTTTGAGTTTTTTTTACAAAATCTTGCACACTATTAATATATATAAGGAAAAGGAGAGGACCTAGTACGCTACCCTGAATGACTCCACTTGGTATAGGTTGTGTTTCAGACGATATGCCATTAACGGAAACGGAGAAGGTACGATCAGAAAGATATGAACAGAACCAATTAAATAGGGGTCCGGAAATACCAATAGATGATAATTTTCGAAGAAGAAGAGAATGAGGAACCTTATCAAATGCTTTGGTAATGTCTGAGAAAACTGTCAATATAGCTAATCCATGATCTATGGAGTTGGTTATATAGTCCAAATATTCCAACTGACAGTTAATGCAGGACTTCTGATTTAAAAAGCCATGTTGGAATGGGGAGAAAGCATTTGGGCCCAAGTAAGCTACTAGTGCGTTCTTGATCAACTTCTCGAATAGCCTAGAGAGAAAAGGTGTGTGATTAATTGGGCGATAATTAGTGATGATGTGCGAATTCCCTGTTTGAAACCGAGGTATAATGACAGTATGTTTCCATTCAAGGGGGAATTTACTAGATTTAACAGAAAGATTAAACAGGTTTAATAAAATTAAAGGTATATCATCCGTATTTAGTTAATAGTCAATAGTTTATTACGGTATAAAAGCAGGGAGCTTGTACAAACCGCAGGGTGGATTGTGCAGTAAATCGAAAAGAAAAGAATAGTAAAATGTTCAAGTTTCCAAGGCCTTATAACGGGCCACATTCGCGTTAACCTGCACCATCAGTGGATTTTTATGGCAGTTGGACAGGTAGGGCGTCAACCCGGGACACCGCTACCCACCATATCCTCCGGAACAGGGTCAGCTGAGACTGCGTGCGCTTGGACTTCCGATACTGGGATATTGGGTCTCAAGAAGTTTCAGCAGTTCAGCAAAGTGGTCGAAGGGAAATGTGATCCATATTTTCTGGGACGGGAAACGCTGTGGAAAGAGGGAAAGATATGGTGCAGTATCACAAAGAATATAAGCGTAAAAAAGGATAATTAAGAATTGTGTATCGTCTGATAAAAATGGAGGTCAAGGCGTTTTTAAAAATAATTAGGGATGGGGCAGAAATAACCGAAATGGGTAGTGCGTTCCAAGCACGAGGAATCCGGACGGCAAAGGAGTATCTGCGGCAGTCCAATCTACTATGCAGATGAGCTAACTTCAAGTGATGACCACGATTTGCTGAGTATGGGGCCATTTTAAGCATACCCCTACATGGGTGAGTTTCTTCCGTCAATATCCGATACGCAAGGATCAGATCGCCTCGGATACGACGATAGTTTGTAGAGAATAATTGTAGGGTCGTAAGACGTTCCTCATAGCTGACGGAGCTAAGCCCCTTGACAAGCTTCGTAGAACGTCTCTGCGGCTGTTCTAGGGCGTGCTGTTCACGTTTCAACCATGGGTTCCAGACGGAGACAGCATACTCCAAGTGTGGCCTGATGTGGGCCTGAAGAAGAAACGGGAAGAGACGTGGATCAATTGTTCCGAACGCACGTTTTAAAAGCCCAACGTATCGATTTGCCACGGTTGAAGCTCGACTACACTGAAAAGAGCAGCCCAAGTCATTTTGTATAATCACCCCAAGATCTTTTTCTTGCACCGTGACAGCGAGCATCTTGCCACCAGATTATAGCCAGGGTCGCCAGAAAGACGAATGCGTAATGCGTGGCATTTTTCAGTGTTGAATGGTATGAGATTGATCGTAGACCATGCGTGTAGTGAATCCAGGTCGAATTGAAGTTTCCTTCTATCGCTGGGTGAGTTGATGACCCGCCAAATCTTGATATCATCCGCGAAAAGGAGAAATGGTGATTCGACGTACCCACCAATGTCGTTGATAAATATCAAAAATAAACGCGGGCCAAGAACGGACCACTGAGGTACTCCGCACTGAATTGAGAATGGCTCTGAAAGGGTCTGTCTAACACGCACCCGAAGGTTTCGCGAACGTAGGAATTCAGCAACCCAGGACAGCAACACGGGTGGAATACCCAATGCTTGTGAAGCAATATCGCATGGTCAACTCGGTCAAATGCCTTAGAGAAATCCAAGTAAATGACGTCCACACCCTGACCTTCGTTAGCAGCTTTAGTCCAGTAGTCTCTGGCTAAAAGCAAATTTGTGGTACAGGAATGCCCTTTACGAAATTCATGTTGTTCTGCAGCGATGAAATAGGAACTATTCACAAAAGCAATAATCGGCAACAATGGCTTCCATCACCTTGGATAACACTGGGAGAAGGGTGACTGGACGTAATTGGCAGGATCACTACGGCTTCCACCTTTGAAAATGGGAGTGATGATACCTTCCTTCGAACCAGTAGGGACTTCAGAGTTATCCATTAATTTTTGGAAATAAGTCGCGAGAGGTTCGCAAAGTTGATCGGCAACTGCGCACAATGCTTTCGGTGTGATACAGTCGATACCCGGTGATGAGTAGAGTCGAAGTTGCATGATTTTTTCCCGAACTTTGCTGGCAGAAAACATAATACAAGAAGGTTGAGATGATGGGGTCAAAAGCATGGGGAAAATTAGAGAAGGGTTTTGGAAAGTCAGCATGTAATGTGATCTTAAAACATTTGCCGCATCCTTTGATGTCGTCGTGGAACCTATTCTAGTGGTAAGTGAAGGGATACCAGTCTGAACCTTACGTTTATTGTTGATAAATTCGTACAAGAGCTTATTGTTTTCCAGGAATTGACCGGTGAGTTTACTTTGATTATCAAATTTATCCTGGCGCACCAGTCCCGTGCAATGATTTCGTAATTTTCTTTAACACCCAGCGTGGAAACAAAATTCAAACCTGTTCATATAGAAGAATCAGGCGTATGCGGAGGGAGCGAGGACCAGTATCGGAGTTGGTTTGGGAGTCGGAGACACTGGAACACAATTAAAGATATTCTCTTCACCATCATGGTGAGAGGTTATCAAAGAGAAATAGCAAATCGATTATAAACGATAAAAAAGATCAAAAAACAGTATTTTTGGCATTTTATTTCTTTTTTTGTTTTTTAGTAAATATAGTATGGTAAACCATATTTTCATACATGAATAGATTAAATATGAGCAGATCACGGTTAAGGATATGGTCATATGGTGAAAATGATTATAATACGCACGGTAACGATGAAGATGTGTAGCAATGTGACGAGACATGCCTAGACCTTAGGTAACCTGACACTACAGCAGCGTTATAAATAGATAATCATAAAAATTAATGTTTTAGTTTTTACAAGTTTTTATTTATTTGAGGATGACTATGTTTAAACCAAAAGGTGAGTGAAATAAGCCTATTGAAGTGAAAGCACAAGCCTGATCCAGGCAAAGTGCCGCACAGTCATAGACTGCATGTGGGCTGAGATACTGTCAGGTTGCCCAGGTCTAGGCATATACAATAGAGATACAATAAGCATAGATACATATACTACGAGTCCCAGGTTTTGATCCAACATACATAGACCTTAGGTAACCTGACACATAATAATACAATGTATTTTGTACATTGTGAACTGTTCTATGCGTGTGCTAATTTACAAAATACTTACAATTGGTTCAATAACCAGGAATACCGTGACAAAATATATTGTCTATAGAAGTGTTTATTTTGAGAATTTCGCATAGCGATGGAGCACTAAGAGATTCTACGAGTGCTTTAAATTTACCTGAAGAAGTGCACATACGAAAATGGAGTGGAAGAGAATTCCAAAGTTGTGCATACCTAATTAAAAAGAAGTTTTGTCGAATTTTAGTGCGAGTAAGGGCAATATGTAATAGCTTCATTCGGTTACGTCGTACATAACGATTACAATCTTGGAAGCGCATTGTGGACCTAATCTTAACTTGGTGCTCTGTGATGATTCGGAAGAAAAGAAAAAGATTAAGGCGAATTCTACGTATCCATATCGGGTCAATGTCTAGTAGACTGCATCGTACTTTATAAGATGAAGGATTAGAGTAGCCTAACATGATTTCGCTAATTCTACGTTGAAGGCTTTCTAAGAGTATACAGTCACGCCTAGCAATGTGAGAGTAGGCTATATTACAGTAGTCAAGAGGCGGTAATACTTTCATTTTATGTAGACTCAGTCTACTTTTACGAAAGATGAATGTTGGATTGATCAAAGCAAAATTCTGTCTAGCTCTAGCTATGAGAAATCTTACTTGTTCGTTGAAATTAAGAGATGAAAAAAACCTAAATCATTAGTCTTTGATTTCGTTAGAAGGTGCGAGTGGTGTATTGTTGAGAATGATACTAGCAGGGATTATTAAGCAGCGTATACCCATGAATTGCGTCTTCAATGCTGAGAATTCTAACTCCCATTGTGAGGCCCAACTTGAAAGGGTTTAAAGATCATCGTTGAGGGAGTCTATAGCCTGTGATATATCTATGGATAGAAAAGCTAAGACAAGTTTAATATCATCCGCAAAGATAAAGAGCTTTGAGTTTTTTTTACAAAACGGATAAGGTACGATCAGAAAGATATGAACCAATTAAATAGGGGTCCGGAAATACCAAGTGATGATAATTTTCGAAGAAGTAGAGAATGAGGAACCCTATCAGATGCTTTGGTAATGTCTGAGAAAACTGTTAATAAAGCTAATCAATGATCTATGGGGGTGGTTATGTAGTCCAAATATTCCAACTGACATGTAATGCTGGACTTCATGTAGTCTAGATAGTGATCAGTCAAGCGATGGACGGTTGATCAGATCGTATCACGTGCGAAAACGATGGTGATGTTCGGGATTCCAACTCGAACCCGCGACAAAAGATACCCATTGTTTAATAGATCAAAAATAACGAAACATAAATCCAGTTATTCCGTAAGGGATAATTGTGATCACACTCGCTTATATTTCAAAGGACATATAATCGATGATTTGCCAAAATTGAAGATCGTGTACTCCAACACACGGGAAGAAGACCTTTGCCCATCAAAATAGTTGGTGTTGACCTAAACTGTATCAGATGTGGATACACGATATTATGTTAAGAAATGTAGGGGACCACCACATATATTGCTTGCTCCTTCGCTACTGGTCAGGCAGAAACAGCTACTGAAATGCGCAAGTCTACATCAACATTCTCGAACGCCTAATTGTGATCGGAGAAACGGTGGATATTAGCACATGCGTAATTTATGACCAAAATTGTGACGGTCAGGAGTTCATCTTTATAACGAAGCACAGTATATTTACTGCTGATGAGCTCAAATAGAACTGAAATTTGAGTCCGGTGTTTCCATTATTGTTACTAATGATCGAACGTGTGAATACTTCAAAATACGTGGAATTGGTGATTTGTAGGAGACTGAATCTAAAATAGCTTTCGACGAAGATAGAAAAAAAACGCAGAGGACAATAACTATTTAATCGCGGTAGCCAGAAGGTTGCAACTGAAAAAATCATCTGTCACGCAGCACGCATGAGACTACAAATTATCAATGTCAATATATCTTGGTTCAGTAAAACGCAGTTCCTTCGCTGCTCCATTTTGTCCTCTGGTCAAATGACACTTCGGATCAGGAACTGATATTCGAATGAACCAAGAGTTGTCGGTTCATTCCAGGCTGGAACATGGTATCACAGCATCCAGTCAATTTGAAGTCAGCGAAAGCACGTTCTATGCATGGGTCGATAGTCGATGTTAACTGGAGGACTGATCAACACTAAACCGACTAACGTCTTACGTTTGGTGAATGGTTAGCTTGAAATGATCGCACTTTTTCCATGAAGGTTTTGCAAACCGATTATGAGTCTATGTGGGCGCATCCGTTGCGCCGATAGCAAAAACGCAGGTGCCATGGAAACGCACTCTGCTGAAAATTTTCTGCATTTCCAGGTTTTATGAAAAACAGCCTCGTAGGGAGAAAAATGGGTGGCGTGCAATGTCGGGCTGGAAATGAACGTCTCTTATAGATTTCTTATTGGACTGTAAATAATCATGTCTGGGGCTTTCGGGCTGGAATCCATTGTCAGTAAATGGCGTGGGACATGTATGCATCATAGAGAAGTGTGCATGTGTACCTGAGGGGGTAAGAATAAGCAAAAACTGTATCTGGTTATTTGGTTTACGGTCATGACCGAATGCTAAATACGATACACAAAAAATGCAAAAATAATTTACTAATCGGTAGAAAGGTATCAAATATTCACTACATAGTCCGCGTACCTTACTGGTTGCCATTTCGGGGCCTATGGGTTTTGGTGGTAGGCTCTTGATAAGTTTTGGATTTAGTAAGTGTTATAACCGGTGGTGGTCTGTCGGTCTTGCGAATTAACCGGTCAACTGTATCGTCCATTAACGCCGTTTTGACTCTGTCAATCGAGACAGTGTCATACCTAACGTTAACGCTAATCACATTTTTTTCTATAAACCGCTCACTAATTTGTAGTAGACTGAAAACTGCAACTACGATCCAAGAAGTAGGAAGAAAACTCACAGAAATTGCAGATCTCTTAGCGGTAGTCATGACATGTACAACGAAACAAAAGAAACAGCACGTTGCACAAGTAAACTGCACAATTATCAAGCTCAGTGATTTTACGTTCAGTAAAACACGGTTGTTATAGAGTTGCCAAAACCTGATAGAGAATTTCTCCGAAACACGCTATTGGCCAACTGTAGATGATAGCTACAAGCGTGTGACTTCAATGTTGAAGGCCGACTGGGGTGTATATGCACCACTGGTGAGAGTCAGTTTGAGCAAAACTTGAATTCAGTGCTCCAATTGTGGACACATTGTGAAGATATTGAAGAATTTGGTACTGATAAATTAACGCGGAAATTAGAACAAATTCCCGGATATACAAAAAAAAATAAATCATACAAAATTAATCGGTGCTTGCTTAAACTGTTTCCGAATGTAGTACCTAATATTAGGATGAGATCGGTTAGGCGACTACATCAAAATTTGCTGGCACTTTACGACTCGTGGGACATAAAATGCAACTCAAATGTGCCAGTCTCAAGAAAGATTCGTGAACGTCCTATTAGGAAAGATCAAACGGTGGAAATTTTCCTAGGAATAAGGGCATTAGACTACAAATGTGATGTTCGTGTTTTAGCCCGTTTCTGACTAGGCAAATCCGATTAGCTCTAATCAGAGCGAAAATCGAGTCCATTGCTCCATTTAATGACCGTCGTAATAAAATTTTGAAAATAACAAACGACTTGTTACCGATGAATAATCAAAAACTAATTATATATTTTCACAAAACACAAGGTAATTCACAGGGCTGACAATATTAATCGGCGTTAGCATACTCTGTATCCGCGGGCAGATATGACATGTAGATATGTATGATTGAGCGTTCAAATCAGATTTTGATGGATCCTTCAAAAATATCGAGCATACAAATATAATCAATTGTGCAAGACTTTAGAATGTTCCGTGAACGCCTAATTGCGATCAATCAAACGGTGGACATAAGCCCATGAAATAACGCATATGACTGAAACCGTTTTGGTTAAGGTATCTTTTTAAATCCACATTAGTGCCGATTACATGTAATGGAGATTAGCTCTATTAAGAACGAAACTCGAGTCCAAGGCTTACTTCATTGACCGTCGTGATCAAGCGTGTGAATATTTCAATGGACGTTTATTGATGATTTGCCACATCATTAAGTACGAATTCCCCAACACTCGTGTCAATAATTGTAGCATTGTAAAGGATGTTCCCGGCAGTAATATTTAAGCGGTATAAACTATATTATCATTTTAAATGTTGATCTTGACATGCGAAATACACTAAGCTTAATCCTACATTGCTACGGAAAAGATTACAATAGATCCGTTGTTCGGTCATGTCTGCATGATGGATCCCAGTTTGCATACGAAGGTAGCAAACCACAGGCGTTTTGAAAGTAAACTAAAAAAGGAATGTCCCAAAGAAAATTGGAGCGGAACGTTGGAACTACCTGCACAAGGATTCACGGTGCATACGGCAACGGAAGCAGCGACGGACCGGAACCACTAGCGTCAACTTGTCTTCGCCTCATGTGCCACCCGGCACAGAGATGACTGAGTGCGCGTGATTGAATAAGGGTTATTCTTTCCACCTTATGAATTACGAGCTCCAGCTTCTAGAAGCAAACTGTTTTTGATCAACCAGTAAGCCGACTTCGCCCATCCTCGTGTCAGTGGAAGTAGATTCTGCGAATCACAGAGGTTCCACACATACAGTCTGTAAGATGGACTTGGTTGTCTGTGGCTATATGAGACGCACGCAATTGGAGCATTTTCTGAGTTTGAAGTTGAATTATAAAACCTCTTAGGCCGGGACAACCTCGGAAAAGTTGTGTCATGTGTACAAAACTGGATATGAGCATATCTGTGATGAATTACCTTATGGCGAGTTGTAATCCGGAAGTCATATTTTCGTGGAACCGCGCTTGCGGTACTAAGGCTTATAATGAAAAGAGACAAAACGTTGTTTTAATTGGCTGAACAACTCAAGAATAACTAGCTTTCGACCGCTCAATTTGGGGCACTTTATAAAGCGTCATTGGCATTTAGGAAAGTAGAATATACTAGTCCTAGTTATTAATCAGTTTTGCACATGGAAATGAACTGTCAATCTGCTATAATCATGTTATCAGTACACTCATCTTATAAACGTGCGAAACGGAAATATTACCCAGTTGATGCCAATGCACCAACGCGAGACGTTTTTAATTAATTACTTTTGTAATTTTGCTGGTAATGTGTTTGTGTAAATTAAAATTACAACTTTATGAATGCATGTTTCGATAGCAGGTTATTGATGGTTACGCAAGCGTCTAAACATCAAAGTTATGTGAAATGACATATTAAAATCGATCTTGGTTGTTTTTAAATACATTTCCATATTGGCAGCCCTTATAGCCTCTTGAAAACATTATTAAACGTTTCGATATTCTTTCTCATACGCAGACGGATATTTCACTTATCTTAAAGTTGTGATTTTGATAAATAACGCTGTATCATAGAACAAGATTTTCGTGTTGTCATTTTAAAATATTCCGGCGAATCTGTTCCAATAATTGCCAATAGTTTGATCTTGGACGATAGATAAATATTTGTACGTCGTAAAAAACAGATGTTATCAATTGTAAAAAGCAGACAGCATCAATGACTGGTCTTTATTCTTAAAGTGAATCATGCAGGTCATCTCTACGTACATGACCTGAATTCAATGTTTCATGCACCCGATCGATATATGTGGATGTTTCAGTCGAGCAAAAACGGTCGAAATAACGTTTGATTTGACGACGATTAACTGCATATGTTTAAAACATGTATTAGTGCTTCGCATGAGGATTTAAATATATATGTGTGTATGTGCAGCTAATTATGGATTTTGTTCAATCCTGTGTATTATTTTCCATAATCTAGGGTCTTTGAATGATTTAATGAGAATTCACATATCGAAAACATATTCTCTTTGCGTTTTCGCGATGCGCAAATTTTTTAATGATGAAATAGACACGTGATTATCCCTATTATTAGGCAAAACTTTCGCTGGAGAAATAAATTACTCATGTATCACTATGAATCATGTTGACCAGAAGATGTTGATATCATCTCTATTTGGACAGTTTTAACAACAACTATAGAAATGTCTTATGTTTTACAAATCGATGAAATGCGTATGCATTACTCAGGTAAATATGTATGTTCATTTTTATTAGAGACACATGCTTTCGTGTATCCTATATACAATTTGCTTCAACATCATTATTTCATTCGAAACTGCTTATTGCACGATCAAGCTCGAATTTATCTCGTTGATTTGAAGACAATGAGCCTGATTCTCATTTGCATGCATCCGCCATTGATAATAGGTTATTGACTAAAGAACTAAAATATAATGTTTCAATCAGGTACATTTAAATTCAATACTTGGAGTCAAATGATCTGTGCAATTACGGAAGTCATGTAAAGCTGTTGCCACCATGAAAGTGTGCTCATGTTCCCATGCGGCTCGCTAAATTCATTTAAATGGATTTCGATGGTGAAACACATTCAAATCATAATCATTCACCTTTAGCGTGTTCATATCTATATGGGGTAGGTATCTGTAAGGCTAAAAAATAAAGTTCTGTGCCTAGCCAGGGTAAATCATATGGTATTAAAATGTTTTCCATATATCGTCAAACAAATAGCTTCCATTTTCAGCCGTTTTCTCTCTGCTGACATAATTGGAAATCTATGAGGATTACACCGGTCCAAAATACACTGCATGATATTTTCATCCTTTAGCACGCTTTTCACAACTTTTGAAATTCAATAAAGCCTACTTCACGATCACCTGCATAAGGTACCATTCATATCAAATGAGTATCAATTTAATTACCAGAATCATCGCTGTACACTGGGCACCGTTATATACCTGAATCATAAGATGTCAAAAGATCTTGTCAATAAATAATTAGCAGTCTAATGGTTTTCAATTGAATACACATATTCAATGTCATCAGATCCATTGATGCGCACGTGTAAATGGAATGAAATTGCAAGATTTTATAGGGATTGTTGCCGACGGCGACTTCAACATAATACATGAATTTGTAGAGCTCAACATTATATACTCAAGTTGACACGTATGAAATGTGCTTAGTGATATGCAGTACCATATATGTTTTAGAATCCCATGGAAATCACACTTCAAACCTTCATGAACATCATATGAGATATCAAAGACTCTGTGATATAACCTGTTCGTTCGCTCAATCGCATTGCACTCATCATCCAAGCTTATATGTTATACGATTTAAAACTGAACGATTTACATCTGTCACTCAAATGCCATGCCTATATTATTGTATCCCATCCGTAAGTTTGAGCGGTTTATCTTATACAAATCATAAATGAAAACGACGGAATGGACTGACCATTTGGTGTCTAATAAATAAACCATTCTTGCATTCTAAATTGAGTTACAGATCTAAAATTTGAAGGAGATTAAAAATGTAGTCACAAAAGCACATACCAGGATAGAAGTCGACTTGCTGCTCAAGGAACTGTGTATAAATATGCGATATTATACTTCGCAGGTGATGATGATAGTGGCACTAATGCCGCAGAGGTTGCGGTAGGATGTGGTCGCAAATTTTTTTCAATATCTTCATAAAAGCTGATTCTTTACATTCCGATACAAGCAAACTTTATGAGAGAGACCGCAACATTGAATAATGAGTTGGTCCTAGTAACTTCTCAAAGTCTGTTTGAAAAAAATCTCAGTTTTTGAACGTCTGAAAGAGGGACCATTTCTCAGATTCATTTATGAGTATTATCAGCGCAATTATTAAGTTCATTTTGCTCGCTCGCCTTTCTGCGTAATAGACAGAGCATAAAAAGTTCACAACGACAAAGTACAAGATATTGTTTCCCCGATGGTAATTTCTGCGTTCTTTGTTGATCGGCATGGGAGATAATTGTCCAACCATGATCAACACCAAGTCATACATCCCAAGATTAATTCCAAACAAATTTGCTATTTTATAATTGAAAACTCTTTCTAAATCAAGTGGGATAAAAAAATCTCTATGTATATGTGATGGGAGCGCATCAGAGTTAATTTAGTTAATTTGTATTTCATGGTTATTATATCCCCAATGAATATTTTAAAAATATTTTGAGTTAAGAAAATGAATTTTTTTAATTCACTGACTCATTTGGACTAGGTTTGCATGAATCTCTGTAATCCTCACACATATATGTATGCATTTGGATCGCATTTCTGTGTTTTGGTAAGTCAGTTTTGTAAAGTGAATAGCATCAAGCTATCATCATTCGCAAACTGATATTCAAAATTCGGTTTCATAATTTGAGTTTAATGGTATCAAACATTTGATGGTTCTGAATTGCGCGCTTTTCTTGTCATCAATCGATGTCAGAATGCGGAATTCTACAAGATTTAACTATTTGCGCAATCACTTATTTCTAATAATCAAAATTGTGTTTAGAATATTAATTGAAACCATACGCCAGCATTGTTTCATGGAAATCCCAGAATTATGCTGGAAATTCTGGGACATAATTGTTTATTCAACCACTATTTATCAGCAATGGTACGACATCTAATGCTATGAAGAACTCACAGCAGAAAAACGGTAGGGAGTTATTATCGCGAAACCTTCGCTCAGTGCAGTATATTACTTGGAGGATGATGGTTTATCACCCGGAGTGTTCAAGTGATGGTTGAGTCGATCTAGGGATGAATGTGTAATACATGTCAGTCACAATCAAATACAGAGTAAGTATCACTATGCCAATCCATGTTTAAATGGCTGTGGAACACATTTTCGTAAAACGATCGAATTCGTAAATCAAACTGACTTGTTTACCTACGGTTCTCGTTTTATAATGACATTCAGTAACATAAGCATTGTTTTTTCACAATCGTAACTCTTTCCTAAATCAGAACTTCCAATGCCACATTAAAATGCTCGATTGACACAATAATTTTAGATTGGTAATCTGAGTGTTAACAAGATAACTTACTTAAGATATCATTTTCATGATCGGAATAATTAATTTTTTACGTGCAAAGTTGGTTATATTAAAATCTATAAAGGTCCTCTAAGGTTAGTTGATCATCCAGAGCGTCTAGTCTAGTGAGTGTGTAAGGCTGAACAGAGCTTCACAATGTCGAATCTTATAAACTTAAATGCATGTTGCACTTGACTTGTGCGACAGAATTCTTCTCGATAGCTCAATAAAAGCCAACATTCATACAATGCAATCATAATCCAAATTAACTATGCGTCTTGATTACCGACACTCACAACCGAACACAATCTCTTCCGATACAATTTATTGATCCGAGCCGGAGTTGAGGAATGCGTAAATAAGCATTATATGTGAAACGTTTCAAAGTTAGGACAATCTAGGAACGTCATGTTCAATACGGTACAAAAAAGCAGCAAAAACCAAGAATATTCTTTATCTGATAGATCAAAGAATGCTTGTTATCTAACGCAAATATGATTCCATGAGCAGCAGGAATGAGAAATTACTTCATAAATCGGAGGTCATTAGGCGGTGTTATTTATTTTAAACCCTCTGTTAAAATCTGAAAATCATATTTGAAAAATTAGCGTTGGATACAATACAGGTGTTCCGCTTAAGATCTTAACATACAGCT
Organism: Atriophallophorus winterbourni; assembly: GCA_013407085.1. Classification (NCBI taxonomy): domain Eukaryota; kingdom Metazoa; phylum Platyhelminthes; class Trematoda; order Plagiorchiida; family Microphallidae; genus Atriophallophorus; species Atriophallophorus winterbourni. Next base: position 1,432 of record JACCGJ010006897.1, on the reverse strand, counting down.
CAGGCACAGCAAAATGTGTCCAAATTAATCGAAATCAAAGCGTGCGACGGCGTTCATAGAGAAATCAATAGATGTACATCGCAACATTACTTAGACTTCAATACGAGTTACAAGAACGGTTATTCTCATTGTCCAACTGACCTAACTACGCTAATAAGCGTTTGAAAAAAACAGAATTTAATGCGGCTGAGTCTACGTAAATTAAACCTAAACCATGTTTTCGTTTTTGGTTGTGGTACTACCTAGTATTGTCAACGTTCAAAAGTCACCATCAGTTTGCTAATTATCATAACATAAAAATGTATATAATGCAATCATGAATATATTTTCGTCAGAATTCACAATCTTTTTTGTTTGTTTCGATGTTTACTCAATTTGCGTTTACATGACACGTATGGAATTGCTTATGGCTGCAAAGAAAATTTCGAACATTGTGAATAAATAAAGATAAATAGATGAGGCAGTATTAACGGAACAGAATTTTATTACAGAAACATAGCAGAAGATTTTCATACACAATATATAATCGAAAGGATTATATGCTGCAACATAATTACAGTTACAATTTAAATCTATTCGGCTTATCTAATGGTTCTGCTAATCATGGGTTCCAATGTTTTCATAAATTGATAACCGATCTAATGAGCTGTAATCCTGATCATAGTAATCAACCGACCGCTGTAGGAATTCATTTTCTTGTAATTGTCAAACTATTTTTTTAAATTCTAAACATTTACCATATTAAGTAAAATTAGGAATTCGAGCACATATTGAAATACGTTCGAATTGGAGCCATGAAAGATATTGTGTCCGTCAATACCATAAGGGTACAACTTTCCATTACTGATAATACTGGTATAAATGTGCAATCGAATAAACTCAAAGCTGAAGTGGAACGTATACTAATCGTGTTTGTTGTACCTGGAGAAATCCTTCAGATTTCAATGACTTTTCAACGGAAAAAGTACTGAATATATATATATATATATATATATATATATCAACACGTACCAAGGCGCAAACATGTACTGTGAAATTGTATAAATGGGATATGGTGAAATCAATTGAACACAAATAGTCTTGTGTCCAGATTAATTTGAAGCAACATATGATGTGAAATTCATAGGGAATGCCATTGAATTAAAAGTTATGTCATTTTATAAAAACAATCGTTTGTGTTTTCTAACTGCAACACAACATCGAATCGCAGTTGTGCGAACACGCAAAATGAATCAAACATGCAAGCTAAACATAAAAAAGGACTAAACACTTGAATAACAAGTGGATGGATTTCGATAGGATTTTTAGATGACAACAACATATTGCAGTGGCAAAAACATCGGGAATTTAGTTACATTACATTCTATTTGATAAAGTAACGAATAAAGGAAGTTTCGCTTTGTTAACTATACACAAGCTGACGGTTTTGTTT
>JACCGJ010006894.1:0-31990 GCA_013407085.1 Atriophallophorus winterbourni | reverse complement strand
TCAAACGCAAATATCACAAAATCATAAAATCACAATATCGTATTCCATGAAACACAAATGTACCTACACAACAACAGAAGTATGGAAATTTATGAAAATGTTACTTGGATGCACGAATCGGCTAATATAGTATATCAAAGATTCATTTGTAAATAACAATACAGAATTTCAAAGCTCATTTGCATGCATTTCCATCACACACACACACATCCCAAGACCCGTTTCGTGTTTTTTGAACTCACTGGTAGTGGCATTAGTATCAGGATCCACATGCGCTTGAAACAGTGGAAGAATGTTAAACAAGTTGTGCTTGTATGTCGCTGTTGGATAAGGTTGGTACGATCAACCTGTTTAATCACATGAGCCATCACTCACGAAGACGGGGATTGAAAAGATGTCCAAAAAAGCTTGTGTGATGATTTCTACGACTTGTAATATGGTGAGAGTTATATGTTTTACGATGCATTGTGTAGAAAATATGGCGATACGACGATTTTAGTTTTTTAGATATTATCACAAATATATCAGTTCCTGTATGTACCGTATAGAAAATAGAGGAATATGGGAAAGCAAGTATCGTGCTTGACTTCACAGTGGTTGGTTGCTGAGAAATTATGTCGCAGCCTGGCATGACCTGGTAACGCTTGGTCCATCCGACTGTCAGTTTCTGATCAGAAGTCTCCTCTGACCAGACTTCTTAGAGGGGGGCTGTGCAACAACCGGCCTACAACCACTTGACCTGGACAATGTTTCAGTTCCCGCGTGCTATGTGATTGCTCTTCTGTACCGTTGCACACGTTTTGCCTACTGCGACAAAATCTTTATTGTCCTTTGCGGTTTCACCTACCTTCGTGGGACGTTATTGTGATAGTCAGTCGACTGCAAAATGAAATGTAAACTTTTGCGGATAAACGACAAATTGGTCTTTAAACAATTTATTTACATTGTTAGTAGTTTTAAATGTTGATGAAATTTTCGTTATTATTTTAAACTGGCAACATCAATGTACAGTTTTTCGAGTAAAAACAAGAAGCAATCAAGAAGCAATTTTTAATCGAGAATGTTCAATCAAGTTATATTCTGAAATTCCGGTGTTTGATTTTGATGTCTATTTTAAGTGTGCTACGCTTGAGTCTGTATTTACATTTTGATTATAGAGCAGACGATTTTTCCTAATTCGATCATTATTGGGACGTTATCATGATATCCTAAAATCAATGACCGGATACTGCATAGTTTTCTAGTTTATTTCCAAGTAAAAAATAAATTTGCATAGATTTGGGAACCAAAACATAAAATGTTGAATGCAGCCGACTTTAAAATTACTGAAGTTTATTTCTCAAACAGAGTGGTAGGTGTCTTTATACAAATTTGAATTTATTGACCAACTTAAAAGAAAATTTGAATATTTGTTTGAATGAAACTGAGTACATTAAAAATTAGCTTTCCACCATTTTTACTATCAATCCATCTTGTTTTTCCTCCTGCTGAAAACAAGCAAAACTATGATATTCTTTTTAAGCTTCCTAAGCTGCATACTTATATTAGGCCTCCTGCGATTCTGCGACTCAAGTTCACTTCATCTGGTCTAGAATTACCTACTAGTCTACAGAACAAGGAATACTCTTCAGTTGCTTGTTTAAACAGGATGTGGTTTATTTCTAACAAGTCCAAATATACGCTTTTTCTTTCATTTACAAAGATAACTTATCCCAGTGTTTCTGTTTGGATAATTCACAAATGAGCATCCGGAGGGTTTCATATTCTTAACGGATACCAGAAGCAGGCTCCAATTGGCATGTAGTTTGTGTCAATGGGCGGCGAAAAATATTTTATATGAAGTCGAAGATTGGTCGTCCTCAGTAACACAGCATAGCTCCTAAGTCGTATATGTATAGATCCCACACTGAAGTAGTGCATGAAAATGACATATCTAGCCCGGCGGTGAAAACGGTAATAACTGATGGCATTACGGTGTGCAAAACTCTCAGGCCTATTAAGCCGCGCAAAAGTAATAAGAAAGCTAAAGGACAGGGTGAAGTTGTTAATTCTGGTGTCATTGGGCAGAGTTCATCTTCCAAGCATTCAAAGAAAACGTCAGAAACGTAAGAAAACGTCACAAACGGTGCATAAATCGGTCACCAGTCAAGACTTCGATTTTCAGTCACATTAAATTGCTACTGTAATTTCGAGCCTAGATAAGTTAGCAAAATAACCAGAGCTGATTCAAACGTCTTTTTAAGGAAAGCGAGATAAATCTCATGACATCTGGCTGCACAAAAGTTAAATGCATCCCCAACTTCGGTTTTTTTCATTCAACAAACCAACACAAACCGTAACCCATCGAAGAGTATTAAATCTTCTCAGTCATTGAAAAGAACCATATTACCTAATCTTCGACAAAGTAGCGCCATATTGACCACACCAACTCCTATTATGAATTCTTTAACCTTTAACAATAAAAATATTCCTAAATTAGATCGACGATTAATGAACCACTCTACTGAGAATTATAAGGTAATGCATAATCCATTAGATCAGAACCTTCCATTTCAACTCCAATGACCAATTTCTCAATACTGAAGTCCATTATTGACTTATCATAGCCCTTCACCGCCTTTTCACGCTAATAGATGGTAGCTTGACATCCTTGCCCAATATTTGAACCCGTTTTACCTTCAGCCTTTTATGGTTCCTTAGTCAAACCTGAAAATTTTTACAATGCTTCCAAGAAAGTTTACAACATCAAGCATTTTGCTCCAAATAATCATAAATCACATACTAAGCCCCTCACCTCTTCGATTCATTCTTATTAACGTTTGATCCATAACTGACAAGCTATTAGCTTTACGTCAATATCTTCTTTCTAACCCCGCTGATATTGTTATAATAAATTAATCGTGGAGAAAAGAGCGACAAGCAAATTCTGAACTGTTCAATCTGACATCCACCCAAACATAATAATTTTACTCGTCTTAGATCATATCGAAAATTCCATCTGGCTTACACTACCAGCTTTTGATCTCTTATTCATCTACTAGCTTGATCGACTGCTTCATGGAATCCTCTCTCCACCATTCCCCCTATAAAATGACTACAGGAGATTTTAACATGCCCATACTTAACTTTGTAAAAATAACGAGGTAAGCCTGAATTCTTTTTTCAATACCATTAAACTATTAGGTTACACACATTTCGTTGACAAACCAACGCGTAAGAAAAATATACTTGACCTTGACTTGACTCTAAATATCTCACCGTCTAGCTTGAACGTATCACCATCATTTTTCAATGGCTATCATATTAATATATCGTTGGAATCGAGTTGCAATAATACAATGACCAGAAGTAGAAAGTTACCTATAATTAGTAACCTAGATTGGAAAATCTTTGTGAAACTCATCAAAAACAAAGTTTTAACTGAATATTTAGTAGCTGATAATTTTAATATATTCTCAGAAACCTTTCATGATAAAATATCGGAGTTACTGCAAAGGTCAACTACCACAAATGTTAGACGCCTCAAAGAAAGTAAAGCTCGAAAGATCGAAAAGAATATTGATTCTTTAACATCATGTGCTCGTATTAAACATGACACCTCTTCTCTTCTGCGTGCGTACGATCTATCCATACATGCGGGGCCTTCAAATCGGCCTTGCATACAATTAATTTCTCCAAGGGTAAAATGCATCAAATATTTTCGGATCAACTGAGGTCAAATTTGGACGTGCACTTTAGAACGAAGTACGAGATACCGGGACTTGCAGTGAAGCGTTTGACCTAAAAACGTTTGCTAGTAAACTGGATCGTATGTCAATCAATTAAGACAGACAAGAAAAATCGTTCAGTCGAAAAATTGTAACTCGATGTCCGGACATGTTTATTCATTTTTTAAATTTGTGGTGAAATTATTGTAACAGCTGAAAATTCGTGTGTACGAATAAAGTCAATTTCTTCTTCTTCTTCTTCTTATCCGACACTACAAACCTTATACCACAAATTGATTTCTGATAACCGTACAGCCCTTAACTCCTGTAAATAGCAGAATGCATTATCTATAATAATCCACTCTAGAATATCAAGTTTGAGACATGGTCAAGTTGCCTGCGCACTAGCTTGTATGAATGTATGCGCTCCTTTGGTTTCAAAAGGGAAGATCAATTTGGTTATATACTCAAGACAAATTACACAAAACACCGTGTTTAAATCAATCCACATAAGACTGTAATCTAGCAAATGTCGCACATGTATGAAGAAGATCCTGAATGCGTTGTAGTTTAGGCCACGGCGATGGTTGCTGTTACTCCAATGGAGGTTATATGCAATGAATTCAACGAAGTATTTGCTCGCATAACGATAGAAAATTTCGGTCATTTATTTGAAGAACAAGAACATATTTTGCTCGTGGTATTTGGATAAAACAGAGACAATTGTTCACCATTGTATTGGTAATTTTATTCCTTTGCATTTATCATTTGGCAGTCTATCTTGTCAGCATTGGCTGAATTTATTGTTGTCATTTGAAAATTTGAGCATTTTTGGCTCACATCATTTGTACAACCCGGTACAGTTGAGGTTTGTCCATTGTTATTTTCTATTAATATTGTTAATAGAACCGTAGTAAACTCGAATCATTGTTTTGAATTGTCGAACTAAGAAACGGGTGGTCTACGCGTTAAACAGCGACTTTAGTCGTTACAGTTCTCAACTCGGATCGTTCTATTTGGAGAAACAGAAAATTGAATTGCTCATTTGGAAAAGGTCAATTTGGATCGTCTGCCTATTTGAACAAGGATCAACTTGGATCTTCGTGCCGCAATTCTATTTTGTTTCAAACTTGGTGACTACCCCTGTTTTTCTTTTTTTATATCTTTGTTTTTTACATTAATTGATAATGCCTAAAAAATCGAAACCGTTGAACCCTACTGGGAATCATGTTGATAGTGAATTTAATGACACTGCTGGTTCCGCCTCACATAGCTCTTGCTTGTCGCCTTTAGGTAGTTGTAATTTAGAACATAAACCCGAACAGGCTATGTGTGATTTACAGCAGGATATAGTAGTAGTGAAGGAAATGATAGCTCGGTTGTGCCGATCCAACGACAATCCGGTGGCTAATTTTCCTGTCGCTGATCTTCAAGTTGAATCGCCACAGAGAATCGTGAACGATTATGCTTCACCTTCAAAGGTTGAATTATCATCATTTGATGGTAATCCAGTGGACTACTGGAAATTTATAAGGCAGTTTGAATGCCATGTGGAATCAAAAACTACTGATTCTGGTCAGCTTCTATTGTACCTCACATATTATTGCCGAGTTAAAGCCCGAAACGCGATTGACGCTTGCGTGATGTTGCCGCCTGAAGAAGGTTATAAAAGAGCACGCAGCATTCTAAAGGAAATGTTTGGCCTACCTCATGTTGTTGCACGCTCGTTATTGAACGAGATGTTGAGTGAAGCAACACGGGTAAGAAACACTTCCGATAGTCTGTCAAACCTCGCATTAAGGATGGAAAACTGCTAAATTGCTTTGAAGCAAATGGGTTGTGAAGCAGATTTAAATTCTGTAACCACCTTGGAAGGCGTTGTCAAGTGTCTACCCGTCGCCTTACAGCATCAGTGGGCTGATGCGGCGGATCAACTCAGCATGGATGGCCATGGAGTCACCTTTGAGCACCTGACACAATTATGTCACGGCGTTCACGTATCGCAAGGAGCAGGTTTGGGCAGCTGCTTGAAACAACTAGCTCAAACACGCATCATCAATCACCTCGTGCATGCCCAAATGCGAGGAGTGGTTTCCAAACCACTGAGAAAAGAAATGTTTTTGTTACCACAAGTGATGTAAGGCCTACCATGAAATGTTGCATTTGCCAGGCATCTCATGAGTTACATAATTATCCGAAATTTATTGAATCGGATGTCAAGTCGCGCTGGGAAATCGCCAGGCGCAACTCTGTTTGTTTCTTATGTCTGTGACCGTCACATGGCGCTGTGTCATGTAAATACAAGCCGTGATGCACTGCCGAAAATTGCGGTAAACGACACCACACACTTCTACATTTCAACCACGCTGCAGAGAAACCGTGCACGAATATTCATTGCAGCCATGCGGCATTCAGTGCCAAAGTGTTCTTAGGTTCTGTACCCATCCAGATCGAGACTCCAAATCGGCTTAGAAATGCAGTTGCCTTCTTGGATAGTGGTTCTGATACAACTTTGATTCTTAATGACTTCGTTGAACAGTACAGGATGCCTAAAAGTCCTGCGCAAGTTTCATTGACCACTTTGGGCCATCAGCGTAAACTTACTTGTTCTCGTTTGAAATTTAAAATTCACTCGTTTGACGGCAGTCAAATAATCCACGTCCCTGAGGCTTACACAGTAGAAAAGTTGCCGCGTGTATCGCAATGTCCAATGATAGCCTTGAGTGAACGGCCTGTATACTTGAAACACGTTGACTTACTTGATGTTAGTGATTAGCCTGTGACTGTGCTCATAGGCTGTGATGTCTCTGAAGCACATTGGGCGTTGAAACAGCACTTAGGAGGCAGGCGCCGTCCATTTGCAATCAAAACGCTGTTGGGGTGGATTCTGCAAGGGCCAGCATGCCAAACTCCAAATCATATCTTGTGTTTGAATTCTTCCTTGGAGCAAGGGTTCATTGATGAATGTGTCAACCGTCTGTACAATGCAGAATTTGCAGACATATCCGCTGAAGGAAATGAACGATCGCGCGATGACGAAGACGCATTGTCGCTCGTAAGAGGATCAAAAATTATCGACTGTCATTTTCAGGTACCGCTACCTTGGAAGCCCGATAGAAGCAAACTGACCACAAATTATTTGTCAGCGGAAAGGCGCTTAAGCTACTTGCGGCGTCGATTTGAACGCGATAGTGTTTTGTTCGAGCGTTACAGCGAGGTTATGGCACATCATTTGGAGATTTGTTATATCGAACCCGTTCTGAATAATGCCACGGAGAATATTGTTTGGTATTTGCCTCACCATCCGGTTTTCAATCCTAGGAAACCGGAAAAGCTGAGAGTAGTTTTTGATTGTGCGTCTAAACACAATGGTGTGTCGTTGAATGATGTACTATTTCAAGGACCAAATCTGACAACAAATTTGATCGACGTATTGCTGCGCTTTCGATTACATCTATATGCTATTGCTGCTGACATCGAAGAGATTTTCCTCCAAGTCAAAGTGCCAAACTATGATAGAGACGCACTTAGAATTCTCTGGTGGGAAGATAATGATATGCGGGGTTCCATTAAAAAATTTAGGATGACAGTTCATCCCTTTGGGGCAACGTCGTCCCCATTTTGCGTTACGTTTGCACTGCGTAAAACGGTCGAGGATTTCGGTCATTTATTTGAAGAACGAATTGGGAATTACGTTTCGAAAATTTTTTATGTTAATGATTGTTTAGTATCAGTGCCTACTCAGGAGGAAGCGAAGTCCTTGATAAGGCGGTTGTCATCATTGTTACGAATGGGAGGTTTTCGTTTGACAAAGTGGATTTCCAATGACCGTATCTTACTTGATGATGTGCCTGCGGATGACCGCGCACCCAACGTACGAGCCATTAGCCAAAATAAGCTACCGATGGAAAGAATGCTGGGTGTTAAATGGGATGCAGCCACAGACGAATTTGCGTTTGATCTGAAACTTGCAAAACGCCCAACAACGAAACGAAGTTTATTGTCAGTAGTCAGTGGGTTGTATGATCCACTTGGCTTGATGAGTCCTTGGATTTTCCATGGAAAGGAATCGCTGCAACGTTGTTGCAGAAAACCTTTGGGTTGGGACGAACCGATGTGTGATGATCTTCAGCTAGTGTGCGACAAGTGGATCAACAGCATGCATTCGATCAAAGAGTTACCTGTTCCACGACGCATTTGCGAAGTAAATGAAGGTATGACGTCCTCAAATCTACACGTCTTCAGTGATGCCTCAGAATCATGTAGTGATTCAGTCATGTCGCCGGTTCGTCTCCTGTTTTCGAAATCTCGAGTGAATCCTCTGAAAACGGCATCCATTCCTAGGTTGGAATTGTATGCAGCGGTTCTTGCGGTACGTATATATTTGATACTAAAATCCGCTTTTGGTGAACTAGTTGAAGACATCAACTTTTGGACTGATTCGATGACTGTTTTGTATTATATTACCAATCGAACTAGTCGCTTCTCAACGTTTTTAGCGAATCGCTTGACGTTCATACACGAACACACGATACCATGCCAGTGGAGGCATGTTGGTACCCGTTATAATCCAGTTGATTTGACCTCACGGGGTGCCATGAAGTTGTCTCAATTGGAATTTTGGTTAAACCGCCCTGACTTTCTAAGACAAACCATCGATACGTGGCCTGAAATTGTTAATCCGCAGCGCACCGAGCAAGCTGAATTCAAGCGTGTTAATTGTAACATTACGTCAAAGGATTCAGAACGAGGAATAGACAACATTCTTCATCGATTTTCTAGTTGGAAAAGACTTTTACGCTCCATTGCGTGGCTGGTCCGTTTCAAATGTTACATTGTTGTTATGTTTGGTCATCATTCCGATAGATCCTTATCATTAGGCAAACTCTGTTTTGATGAATTACAAAATGCCGAATCCGACGTTATTCGATTGACGCAGCGGAATGCCTTTGGAGACATAGTGCTAAGTGAACCCTGCAAAGTCAATTTTTCATCGTTGAGTAAATTATGCCCTTTCAGTTACCAGGGTATGTTGAAGGTTGGTGAAACACTGCAGCATTCTGATCTTGCAGTTGAAAGCATTCATCCCGTAATAATTCCCAAGAAGCATGATGTTACTGACTTATTGATTCGTAACGTTCCTTTGCTCGAAGGACATTCAGGGCCAGCGCATACCCTTAGCGTCCTGCGCAGAAAATTTTGGCATATCGGTGGACTGTCATCTATAAAGCGGGTACTTGGAAAATGCCTCATCTGCAGAAGGTAAGATGCCAGACCCGCATTTCAACTGATGGCAGATCTTCCGTCAGTTCGCGTTGCCACAGGTTCGTATCCTTTTACCAAGGTGTGATTGGACTATTTTGGTCCGTTTGAAGTAAAGCGATGTCGATCTGTAGAAAAACGTTATGGATGTTTGTTTACTTGCTTGCAGTCACGCGGTGTTCATATAGAAGAAGCCCATTCTATGGATGTCGATTCCTTTTCGATGGCGCTCTTCTGCTTTATTGGTCGTCGATGTAAACCCCAAGTCATATATTCAGATAACGGATCCAACTTCGTCGGTGCTGAACGAGTGCTGCGTATTTGGTTGAAAGGATTGAAAAGCTAAGGTTTATCGGAAAGGCTAGCTTCACACAGTATTAAATGGTGTTTTAACCCTCCATACTCTAGTCATCGAGGAGGTGTTTGGGAACGATTGATAAGATCAATTCGTCGTGCTTTGAATGTTACATGCGCACAACAAACACCATCCGACGAGACCCTGCAAACCGCCTTGATTGAAGTTGAGCGGATTCTGAACAACAGACCGCTTGTTCCTTTTTCTTCAGACGACATAGACTCCCTTTCTCTGTGTCCCAACGACTTGTTGCTGAATCGCTCAAATGATGGAATACGTTCTGGAGATGGGTTTGTTGACAGTTACAAGAGAAATCGGAAACAATCGCTGCACTTGGCGAACGTCTTTTGGAAGCGTTGGAAGTCAGAGTATCTACCACTGCTACAGACAAGACAGAAGTGGATCCATCGTAAACGTAATTTCCGTGTTGGGGATATCGTACTAGTGAACAATGTTGAAGCTCCGAAGCGTGTTTGGCCACTAGGTATTGATGTGGATATTCACGTGAGTGAAGATAATTTAGTCAGGTCTGTTGTTGTTCGTACAAAGAATGGTTTGATTACCCGCGATATACGGAAAATTTGTCTGCTGGAAGGATCTCCTGAAGACGAAGGCCCGGAGGTTGGCGCAGTGTCGCAAAAAGGGCAAGCCCGGACTTCTTAAAGGGTCAGAAGCAAAGCTGGAGGACGTGGTGAGTCTACGTTTGGCAAACGTTTTCTCTATAAAAAGCCACATATGTACAGTGATAGCAATGCGATGTGGCGTGTGTGACTCGCCACTCAATAAAGTCATTTACCGTTTGTCTTGCGTTTTTTGGGTTAAGATTGGAGTAGTTGGGTAGGGAGGCGGAACCAATCAGTTAGTTTCATTCAGAACACCAGGTTTAGAAGGAATTTGGCGGGAGGTGTAAATGACGAAAATTTTGTGTAAAATTCCTTCTTATTTTTCTGTTTGAACAATTGGATTCTTCTTAATTCTCAACAATTTTATCTTACATTGTTTTTGTGTACACATTTTCCTTATGCACTTGTATACCCCGTTTTGTTTTACTGGAGTAATTTATATTGCTTGGCTGCCATTAAAATTCCACATATATTGCTCGTGGTATTTGGATAAAACAGAGACAATTGTTCACCATTGTATTGGTAATTTTATTCCTTTGCATTTATCATTTGGCAGTCTATCTTGTCAGCATTGGCTGAATTTATTGTTGTCATTTGAAAATTTGAGCATTTTTGGCTCACATCATTTGTACAACCCGGTACAGTTGAGGTTTGTCCATTGTTATTTTCTATTAATATTGTTAATAGAACCGTAGTAAACTCGAATCATTGTTTTGAATTGTCGAACTAAGAAACGGGTGGTCTACGCGTTAAACAGCGACTTTAGTCGTTACAGTTCTCAACTCGGATCGTTCTATTTGGAGAAACAGAAAATTGAATTGCTCATTTGGAAAAGGTCAATTTGGATCGTCTGCCTATTTGAACAAGGATCAACTTGGATCTTCGTGCCGCAATTCTATTTTGTTTCAAACTTGGTGACTACCCCTGTTTTTCTTTTTTTATATCTTTGTTTTTTACATTAATTGATAATGCCTAAAAAATCGAAACCGTTGAACCCTACTGGGAATCATGTTGATAGTGAATTTAATGACACTGCTGGTTCCGCCTCACATAGCTCTTGCTTGTCGCCTTTAGGTAGTTGTAATTTAGAACATAAACCCGAACAGGCTATGTGTGATTTACAGCAGGATATAGTAGTAGTGAAGGAAATGATAGCTCGGTTGTGCCGATCCAACGACAATCCGGTGGCTAATTTTCCTGTCGCTGATCTTCAAGTTGAATCGCCACAGAGAATCGTGAACGATTATGCTTCACCTTCAAAGGTTGAATTATCATCATTTGATGGTAATCCAGTGGACTACTGGAAATTTATAAGGCAGTTTGAATGCCATGTGGAATCAAAAACTACTGATTCTGGTCAGCTTCTATTGTACCTCACATAGTATTGCCGAGGTAAAGCTCGAAATGCGATTGACGCTTGCGTGATGTTGCAGCCTGAAGAAGGTTATAAAAGAGCGCGCAGCATTCTAAAGGAAATGTTTGGCCTACCTCATGTTGTTGAACTCTCGTTATTGAACGAGATGTTGAGTGAAGCAACACGGGTAAGAAACACTTCCGATAGTCTGTCAAACCTCGCCTTGAGGATGGAAAACTGCCAAATTGCTTTGAAGCAAATGGGCTGTGAAGCAGATTTAAATTCTGTAACCACCTTGGAAGGCGTTGTCAAGTGTCTACCCGTCGCCTTACAGCATCAGTGGGCTGATGCGGCGGATCAACTCAGCATGGATGGCCATGGAGTCACCTTTGAGCACCTGACACAATTATGTCACGGCGTGCACGTATCGCAAGGAGCAGGTTTGGGCAGCTGCTTGAAACAACTAGCTCAAACACGCATCATCAATCACCTCGTGCATACCCAAATGCGAGGAGTGGTTTTCAAACCACTGAGAAAAGAAATGTTTTTGTTACCACAAGTGATGTAAGGCCTACCATGAAATGTTGCATTTACCAGGCATCTCATGAGTTACAAAAGCTACTTATAAAGTAGCGAGTAGACGAGAACTTCAGTTCACATTGCGTCATCCGTCTACACAAATACTAGTTCGAAACGCGAAGAGTCTAGCGAATACGCATAGCTGATGAGAGGCAAAAACCTTGAAACCGGTCCTGTGCTTCCGGTGAGAATTTAGCGTTTCGGAATGGTATTCTACTTTGAACTATCCTGGGGTTGTAATAACCCTCGCGGCAATATGCCGTTGGATCAGTTGGGGCTTAGTTTAGTCTCTTCAGCTACTTATAAAGTAGCGAGTAGACGAGAACTTGAGTTTACATTGCGCCACCCGTCCACACAAATACTAGTTCGAAACGCGAAGAGTCTAGCGGATACGCATAGCTGATGAGATGCAAAAACCTCGAAACCGGTCCTGTGCTTTCGGTGAGATTTTAGCGTTTCGGAATGGTATTCTACTTTGAACTATCCTGGGGTTGTAATAACCCTCGCGGCAATATGCCGTTGGATCAGTTGGGGCTTAGTTTAGTCCCTTCAGCTACTTATAAAGTAGCGAGTAGACGAGAAATTCAGTTCACATAAGAAACGGGTGGTCAACGCGTTCAACAGCGACTTTAGTCGTTACAGAATGCATTATCTATAATATTCCACTCTAGAATATCAAGTTTTAGACATGGTCAAGTTGCCTGTGCACTAGCTTGTATGAATGTATGCGCTCCTTTGGTTTCAAAAGGGAAGAGCAATTTGGTCATATACTCAAGACAAATTACACAAAACACTGTGTTTAAATCAATCCACATAAGACTGTAATCTAGCAAATGTCTCTCATGTATGAAGAAGATCCTCAATGCGTTGAAGATTAGGACACGGCGATGGTTGCTGCTACTCCAATGGAGGTTATATGCAATGAATTCAACAAAGTATTTGCTCGCATAACACATGATCATATAAAATCCATGGTTGATGCCGTTGGTATAACTAGATATGTACTCAAGTAGATCAAAGATTTCGTCAATAGAAGAGTCAAATAAGTTGATGTAAATGGAGTCCGATCCAAAATTACACTGACCACATCAAGCGTACCATATGGTTTAATTCTCATACCATCACTTTTCAACGGGTTTGACAATGATCTGTCCGCTAGATTGGATGGAAATTGTTTCCTTTTAAGCTGACGACCTAAAGTTGTAAGGCGCGGTTGAAAGAAATGAGGACATAGAAGTCTTGCAAAGAAAATTAACCCTTATCGGTCGAATGGGGCAAATTCGGTACACAAAGTTTAAAGGTATATGATGGGTTAAATTAGACAGATCACTTTCGTATGCCGGGGGTATCGGAATCGGCACACGTTCTGCCCTCGTTTGGTATGCGTTTGAGACGGCTACGCCATGCGGCGCGCCAGTTGTCAACAAACTTCGAAAGTGAGGTGACGCTTGTGAAATTTCGCTCCGTGCTTCATTTTTCTGCGTGCAATGGCTGAAAAACCTTGTAAGTATATACATTGATAATTTTTTGCTTCATTTATAGACATCTTCTGAACACATTCAACGTATACACGAATGATGAAATATTTTTCTATGCGAAATATGACTGTCGGAATATATGTCTCAAATATGTGACATCCGGCATGTGAAGCTATACAAGAGCGTGTCCCAAAAATGATACAACCGGCACTTATGTTCCCAAAGAAGAACTGGAAAAATGGTTAGGCCTTGTACTGTATTTCTCAATATTAAATTTACCAAATGCAAGAATACACTGGGCCAAGAAGCTCTCTCCTCTCACTGACTATGCAGCTGAGTGCATGTCTCGAGATAGATTTGAAGCCATCAAATCAAATCTTCATTTAGCTGATAACACAAACGCTCGCAAACATGGAGATGCTGATTTTGACCAAATGTTCAAAGTGAAACCTCTAGTGAACCATCTAAGAACGAAATTTCAAAACCCAACCAAAGAGCAGAATCTCTGCGTTGATGAGCAAATGGTGCCATTCAAAGGCAGATCTAAGCTCAAACAATACCTGCCAAATAAACCTAAAAAGTTTGGCTACAAACTTTTCGTACTCGCTGACGATCGTGAGATGATGTGCGATTTCATTCCATATACTGGGAAAATGTCCCCCGTCAATGATCTTAACGTCCCAAACATAGGTGCTAGCTCAGATATTGTGCCACATCTTGCCAAGACTATTCCTTCCAATGAGAACTATCTTGTAATTTTTGATAACTGATTCACCTCTGTACCCCTTCTGCAATAGTTGACAGATGCGAGTATATTTTGTTGTGGCACAGTTAGACTGTTAAGATTTGCTGGCTCACCAAAAAACATGGAGAATAACAAGCGCCTAATGAAAAAAGGCAGGGGTTCCTTTGAGGAGGAAGAACTGGTGAATGGACATTCAAGTGTCACCCTAGTTCGCTGGTACGACAACAAAGTAGTCAATTTGGTGTCTACATTTGCCAGGGCAAATCCTCTATCAACTGTCCGTAGATTTGATAAAACTACAAAGAGGTGCATTGAAGTATCTTGCCCTGATATTGTTAAAGAATACAATAAGTCAATGGATGGTGTACATTTGGCAGACCATCTTCTTTCTTTGTATAGAATAAGCACGAAATCAAAGAAAGTTTATCACAGTCTGATCTATCACTTGATTGACATGGCTATAGTTAATTCATGGCTTTGTTATCGTAGAGACTGCAAAGGGCTTTCTCTTCCAAAAAAAGAAGTACTCCATCTTACTTCCTTCAAACTTGAGGTAGCTTTAACCCTTACCAAAGCTGTGGAAATTTGCTGACCTCCTAAACGTGGACGCCCATCTTCAAGAGGTGGAGATGCTAGCAGCAAAAGAAGGTGTGGAGCCCCATCCGACGATGTGAGGTTGGACCAAGTGGCACATGTGCCGTGTGTCGAGAAAAAAGAAACCGATGAAGGTTCAAAAACTATCCTGGAAAGACGAAGATATTATGCGCTAAATGCAATGTCCACTTATGCTTAGACATGCATAAGAACTGTTTCGCGGCATTCCATGTGTTTTGATCGCGATGACTGCATGAAGGAAACACATTATTTTCTATTAAACCTATTTTTCTACCTTGTATGTGTTTCACATTGAAAATTTAACTGAGAATTTTTTTTATAACTTTTATGTCTCATATAGCTGACTACAGCTGGAAATCAATGAAAGAGGTGCCAGCACAGAACGATTTCACTGAATTTGTCCCATTTTTTATTTTCCGTAATATACAAAAATACTAAAAATACTTTCTGTCTCCATATAAGGAGAGCAGATTCATCACAAAAATGCAGGAGAAAAAAATTATTTCAATGTAAAACATAATTCAGGCAGTTAAGGGTTAAATCAGATACAACACTGGTTTAATCGGTGGCAACTACCAATAACTCCAACCAAACTTGCGGCTATGCACTTTGACCTGGTTCAATAATCAGGACGTACTTTCTTGATGGTAATTCTACCAAGTTTGTAAAAGAGGAGAAAGTACTTAGAGTATTTGTGTTGGACTCGTTGAGGACAAACGCGGAAACCTCTCGTAAAGCACTCAGAGCTGATCGGATATTATGACAATGCAGATATTTTTTTAAGTGCTTACTACGGATATTTTCAAGATAATCTATGGCTCACATATCAGGCCTCTTTTTGTATACGGTCTGCCAGCCTGCTATTCATTATCAAAATGTGAAAAAGCTATTCTCGAATTCTTCTGGGATTTTCTTCTTGAGTCGACTTTACAATATTTCTTTCCATTTGCAGAAGATAGAAGAACTCGTGGTCACAGCCTGAAGCTTATTAGGCGGAGAACGCTGCAACTACTGGCGTAATTCAAACTGTCCACTCTGGTGGTCAACGCATAGAATGCATTGCCGCAAGATGCTGTGTCGCTGCAATCAGAACTTAGTTTTAGGGCATTTATGGACTCCTAACAATTTAGTGGACAATGGAAAGCTGTTCTGGTTATCTTCCCGAGATTGCCTGTTTTGCTGTATCCATCGTCCTGGAAAAGCTAGTGATGAAGCTGACACGAAATTCGCCCCACCTTTCTATCTGTCTGACAGCATCTTAACCCACATGCAGTCTATCAATGTGCTGCTCTTTGCCTCGACTAGGCTAGTGATTTATTACATCATACATTGTTCACGAATATTATTGCATTGTTTCCTGTATAGATGACCTCTCACCGTGCTCGTGAAGAGAACGCCTACCTCACTTTCTAGATATGGGAATAAGAACATGTGAAACCTACGAACTGTATACTCAATATCGAAGTGCTCAGCCGCATAACGTCGAAGGAAATCGAGGCATGTGATTGGCTTTAGGTCACCTTCGGATAGGTGCAACTTGAACTTGAAATTGAAAAATAAGATTTGTAATCTAATCTTTTTGCGGAAATTGTGAGGTTCGTTTAACTTGGTTGTATTTCTCACGCTATTCTGTGGAATTGCTGCGAAATAGACTAACTATTCTACTATATTACTAAAACCGAAACGTTTATTATATTTCATGCTGATTAATTACGCTTGTGACAAAATCAGCCTATAAATTTACTGGTACATTATCTTTACTCACACTTCTTATTGTCAGGTGACCTCAACAGCAACTGCTGCAAAACGTGGTCAGGGGCATTGAGTTCACAGCTTTCAAGCGTTAGGTTAACCCTAGCTGCTCTGGCATACACAAATTTCAATATGGAATTTATGCAAAACACCGCTGGTTGTATTGGTATTGCAGCTGCTGCCATAAGGCTGCCACTGACGCTGTTTCTATTGACGAAAAACTTAAAAAATAGTGTAATCTGGCCAAGCAAGTAAAACGTCGTTCCCACTCAGACTTATGCATCTGTTTTGCGTGCAAATATGAGCCCGGGGACAACTGCAGCCAAGGCGAAAGTTGAGCAAGTTAGCCAGTTACACTATTCTCACAAAGAGGTCAATGTAAGCAGAAATTCAAAAAACCTGCAAATAAAAGATTTGAATTCACTGCAGCCGAGGGAACGTTGAACCAGTTAGCCAGTTATTCAGTCCACCCAGGCAAGCTACCACTCCGAAGTTGGCCAATGTAGCTGGACCAGTAAGGTCAGTACACAGAAACGCAATATTCAATTGTTGCTTGTTCACCTGTGCTGGATTAAATTATCCAAGAAATTAATGGTTTGCGTAAGCAAATTAAAACACTGCATGGAAATTCCTCTGATTCAAACTCTAGAAGTCGAAGTGTACTAGTTTTCACCGAGTGGAACCCTTTATTAAGGAATCCAAATCTCGCAAAGATTTTGATCGCAGGTGTGTCAACGATCTTATCCGAATGGTGGGTCTGAAACCTTCTACTGTAACGGTGCGAGTCCACCATGTAGAAGGTGGCTGAATGCAAACACCAGGCTGATCGGGATGCATTCCTGGCTATGGTTAAGCATATCGCCAAATCAACGCTAGATAAACTTTAGATAAAACCCGACAGCTCTACGTCTGGGATTAGACAAAACTCATTTAATTCAAATAGGAGAAACTTAGCAGTAAGAAAATCTGTGATCCTTAAACCGGATGCGGCGAAAAACGCTATTTAGTCACAGACGATCATATCAAACACGTTTTCGCCGTGAGTCTTGCTGTTCGGCCCGGACAACGTTTATTGTCTTAGCGCGAATGACGATGGCACCCGAGCAGGTTTTTCCAGTAGTTGCTTCTCTACGATCGATGCGGTCTCAATTGTCAGGCAACAATCCATTACCCTAACGCAAGAAGCTGCCAAAACTGATGCTCCTGCTCTAAGTAGCACGTCAAAAAACGTGCAGCTCACTCGGGTGCTTCGACCGAGGGCCAAACAGGATTAGTTTAGGAATCACGAATAACCACTGCCCCAGTAATGATCGCAAATGTATGCAACAAAATGAATAAGTGGGCTGAACTTTATATACGTGTGACTGAGTTACGCCCAAGGTTTATTGCACTTTCCGATACCTGTCTGTCTTCGCTTGATGAGGTGCAGATAAACATCAGCGAACAGTATCTCGTCATAAGATGCGATAGGCCTGCCGATTTGAGAAGCGTTGGCGTTGCACTCCTTTTGGAGTATGGTTTGCACAGTATCTTTACAGGTATATCGCTGGCCAGTGAAAAAGTCAAAGTTGTTACGAAAATCCGGACTTTCTACAAGTCATCTCTCGCAATTACTTGTTTCTACGTCACACCCAATGCAGCCCAAGAGGAGATTACACTGCCAATTCTGACACTCGGCGGTTTGTTTCACTCAGCTCTCAGCGTACTTATCTTGAGTGATTTCAACCTCTCAGACATAGATTGGCCTGTCGAAGTATATGTAGTCACCAAGCAATCTGAAACTTTTATCGAATTGCTCCATAACCATGCGTTGAACCAGCATGTGAGTGATCCTACAAGGTTTCGTCATGGATGCAATCCATCCACTCTTGACTTGCGCGGTACGTTCAATTTGGTTGTATTTTCCACGCTCCGATAAAATATTACGAATTTCCACTATTCCTGGAATTTGCAGTAGAATAAAATCACTATTTTACCATATTCTCCATATTTATGCTGACTAATTACGCTAGCGATAAAATCAGATTGTATTTTTGGTAACTTTTCATTACTCATACTATTATCTGTCAGATATGAGTACTAGAAATTCATGCCTCAATGTCAAATATAGCAAAACGGTGGCAAAAGGAATTGAGTGCACAGCATGCAAGCTTTGGGCTCATCCTAGCTGCTCAGGTATACCTAAATCTAACTATGGGATTTATGCGAAGTACCGCTGGTTGCAGTGGTACTGTAGCGGCCTTCATCAGGCTGCCACAGACGCCGCTTGTTTAAAGCCAAGGAATAGTCAGACGTTGCCTTGCTCGTCAGATTCTATACCTGCATCAACTTTTGCATCTTTTGTGAGGGCTAGTGTAAGTTCTGATACAATGGCTGGCACTAGCATAGCTGACAAATCTAGCCAGCTACGACGTCCTAACAAGCAGGCTACCTCTTCTAAAGTAGTCAAATCTAAAAAGCGTGCTACCAAGAACGCCAAAAAACTGCATCCACACAGGACGCAAACATAAATGGTCAGTTATCTCGTTCTCCAATGCGAGCTTCTACTATCAGGGTGGTTACTGTAGCAGAGATTCCGAAGAGGCGTAGGAAGGCGAATAAAGCTACTATCCAACGGAAGCAACATGAAAATGTTGCCGGATCACCCGCACTGGATCACATTATCCAGGAAATGAATGACTTGCGCAAGCAATTCGTTACACTGCGTGGCACCCCTGGTCCAAAAACTAGAACACGAAATGTACTGGTTTTTAATCGAGCAGAGCCATTTATTAAGGAATCAAGGTCTAGAAAAGATTTAGATCGCAGATGTATCAGCGATCTTATCCGGATGGTAGGTCTGAGGCCTTCCACTCCTACAATGCGAAATCACCGTGTTGGAAAATGGAAGATGGATAATCGCCCTAGGCCAATCATGGTAGAATTCAAATACCAGGCGGATCGGGACGCTTTACTATCTAAGGCTGACCACATCGCCGAAGCAACTCTAGACAAATTGCAGGTTAAGCCGGACAACCCTCCCTCCCGGATAAGACAATACTCTTCCGCTTCAAATAGGAGGGATCAGATTGTAAAGACCTTTAATTACGACAAGCGGGGTTTCACAAAGCTAATAGATTCTCGTTTCGAAGTAACGTCCAATCGAGGGCGCCGTTCATCCGAAAAGGATGGGGCTTTATCAGCTGCAGAAATCTTGGAAGCGTCCGAGGATGAGGTCTGTGGTCGTATTATTATCCTTGTAATTCCACAGCTCGTGGTTAGCAACCTGCAATGTACAGCTGGTGTTCAGGCCGCACCAGGTGACTCGGCTATCGCAAGCAGCACGCCAAAATACGTGCTGACTTCTCGGGTACTCCGCCCGAGAATCACACAAGACTAATTGGGAATAGATTACGTGACACTGCCGCCACAGTGCTACTCGGGAATGCATGTAGCATCCGAAACAAATGGTCTGAACTCTCCATCCTTGCACATGAGTTGAGACCGCATGTAATTGCACTGACAAAACCTGGCTCTCTGCATCTGATGACATTCCCGATATAGTTGGTAACAGCTATTCCGTGATCAGGTGTGATAGACCGGGTGCATTACAAGGTGGCGGTGTTGCTATTCTTCTCAGGTTAGGCCTCCGTACCTCAGAGTTAAACGTTAGGCTTGGCACGCGCAATGTGCAACTTAGCTCCTGTCTCATTCACTCCTATAAGCAATCTACGGTAATAGCGTGCGTTTATTTGAGTCCCCATTCAGGAGTACAGGATATGTATAACTTGCTTGAGAATTTGAGTTCACTACGTGCGCTTGGGTCTCAGGTTCTTATGGTGGGTGATTTTAATCTACCACACATATCTTGGCCTAACCAGAGCTGCCAAGCTGATAAGATGTCTGAGGACTTCATAGAATGGACCCACAGACATGCTATGAGCCAACATGTAACTGAGCCTACAAGGTTCCGACATGGCTGTGAACCTTCGGTCCTGGATCTTGTTATATCTTCGAATGAGCAAATGGTTCGACAGGTGCAATATCTTTCCCCACTAGGGAAAAGTGATCACATCATGATTAGCTTCCAGCTACTTCTCAGGTATGACAAACCGCCTCCGAAACTAAAGCGCAACTTCAATAGGGTAGACTGGAGTGTTGTCTCAGAAGAAGCAGATCAGATCTTGTCACAATCTTCTGGTGATGATATGGCAGCAAACTGGCAGCTTATTCACCATTGTCTGTCCACACTGCAAGACATATTTGCTCCGTTGGTGCACGTCAAAAGACGCAACAAGCCACAGTGGTGGACACCATCGATGCGCCGTGGTATTAAAATCCGGGACCGTGCCTGGAAAACTTACAAAGCTTCTCAGACACAATGGGCCTGGACAAGGTATAAACTACTTAGAAATAAGGCTGTGGGAAGCCAACGTAAGGCAAAACGTGAATTTGAGGCACGACTGGCATGTAATATAAGACAGTGCCCAAAGCGTTTCTATAGCTATGCACAATCCAAAGGCAAAACTCGCGATTGCATAGGCAACCTTCAACTGGACAATGGATCTCAACTAGATTCAGATTCTGAAAAGGCTTCGGCTTTTCTCGAACATTTTCGAGCTGTTCAGAGGCCTGATCGCCAAACTGATCTCCCGAATATGCCAGTGGACATAAGGTCAGATAGCGTTCCTACCCTCGATGAAATAATTTTCACTGATAATGAGGTTAGGCTTGCGCTTGAAGCAACTAATCCACATAAATCTGCGGGCCCGGATGGTATCCACCCTCAAGTTATTAAAAACCTGGCGCCTGTATTAGCACAATCGGTGAGTCGCCTCTTTAACGCATCCTTGAGGTATGGGTATATTCCGAATGCTTGGAAGCAGGCTGATGTGATTCCTATACATAAAGGTGGCAGTCGATCTTCAGTTTGCAACTACAGACCTGTAAGCCTTACTACTATCCTTTGCAAAACCCTAGAGAGACTTATTAGGGACAAAATCTGTCGCCACCTTGTCTCTGGTTCGTTGCTAAACTCTGCTCCGCATGGTTTTCTAAAAGGGAAGTCTTGCCTAACTAACCTATTATGTTTTCTTAATGAGGTCACGAGAAAGCTAGATAAAGGCCACCAGGTCGAAGTTCTCAACTTGGAGTTCTGTAAAGCCTTTGACTCGGTAAACCACAGGTTGCTTGGAATAATAGGTATCGATGGCCCTCTAAAGAACTGGATCACAAATTTTTTGAGCAATCGGTATTTTCGCTTTCGCATAGGCAATATGTATTCCGCGAAAGCAGGAGTTGTCAGTGGAGTCCCGCAGGGTTCAGTACTAGGCCCACTACTCTTTCTTATCTTCATCGATGATTTGGCATCCTCGCTTAAGTCTCCCTGCTATATTTTTGCAGACGATGTCAAGTTTATCGGATCGCTGAACGATCAGGATCTTTTTGAGGATATAGAAAAGGTCATCAAGTGGTCTTCCACTTGGGATCTACCCGTAAACTTCTCCAAAAGCTATCTTTTGCCCAAAGCTGCAACGAAGCTGCAGTTTGCTGGACCTGATAACATACTGGAGATAACTGAGGTATCAAAAGTCCAAGACTTAGGTACTGCGGTTTCAGCGGACTTTAAATGGGCTGATCAATGTGCAGCTGCTGCACAACGCGCTAGAAACCAGCTCTTTCGCCTCCGATCAATTTTATCCTGCAAGTCCCAGGAGGTTTTTATCCCATTGTTTGAAGCGTCTTTAGTTCTATTGATCCGGCTGAAATGTATGCTCTTGCGCCAGTGGTAGGTACTCGAGGCCATTCACTGAAACTGGCAAAGCAACATGTCAGGTCTAATGCACGTAAGCACTTCTTTAGCGAAAGGGAAGTGAATCATTGGAACTGTCTGCCCGAAGATATAGTTTGTTCTACTTCAGTAACGTGCTTCAAAGATAGACAAGACTCGATCTGGCGCTCTGTGTTTCCCAATTTTTATCCCTAATTTTATAGTTGTTCTTCAATTTGTCGTTGGAACGCACTAATGTCTCTCCTCACCTATTGGGTGAGGGAGGTTTTCTGTTGCATTCCAGCCAAAGTCATACCAGAAGAATATTGAACCTACTATTCGAAGTGGTGGACGCTCTTTTGGCTTACCACCGGAAGTATTCTGGACGCTCGATTGGCGACTCTGCCGCATATCGTCATGTGCTAACTGAACTGAACTAAACTGACTTGGTAGTGTCGTCCAAGCTAGAAGTAATTCGGTATTTGAAGTACCTATCACCGCTTGGCAAAAGCGAGCATGTATTGCTAAGCTTCGAGGCGATATTGCGTTTTCACAAACCTTTCTCTCGTCCTAGATGCAATTTTAGGCTTGGAGACTGCGGCTTACTCCTGCAGACGTCAAAATCTTCCCTTCAAGTTTTTAGCGATTCTAATATAAGTGAAAACTGGGATCGAATTTTTAAGTATCTAAATGAGTGACAAGACAAGCACGATCCGCTACAGGGTGTGATATGGCATCAAAGGCAGGTCTGGTGGACTCCTCGAGTCTGCAGATCGACCCGTAAACGGGATCGTCTATGGCGGAAAAATAACCTATTCCTGACTTCTGGTTCTTGGGATCGCTACAAAACCGCTCGGAATGCTTGTGGTTAATTACAGCATTTTCCTAAACAAGATTTTGGATTATCTTTAAATAAGGATGCTAAATCCAATTCGAAAAGATTTTATTGCTGCGTACAGTCAATACGCAAAACCAGGAAAATCTTGGGAGATTTGATACTGGAGGATGGAAAAGTAGCCGATACCGACTCATCTAAGTCGACTGCCTTTTCAGGGCTTTTCAAAAGCGTTCAACGAAGAAATAATTCTTCAAATGCACCGTCAGGTCTGCTTAGGCTGACATCTGGTGCCCATGTATTAGATGAGTTGTCCTTTTATTAGACTGAGTTGCATGACGCACTCATCCATGTTCGCATGAACACATCTAAGGGACCGGATGGTATCCACTCAATTATGCTTAAAAATCTTGACTTAGTGCTTACCAAACCGTTTTGCAAGATCTTTAATTCATGCTTGCAGCTAGGAGTGGTTCCCAGTAGGTGAAAATGAGCGTTTGTCGTGCTAATACACAAGGGTGGTTGCAGGTCAACCCTTGTAAACTATAGGCCTGTCAGCCTGACTTTCACCGTCTCAAATGTTCTTGAAAACTGTTGCGTGATAAAATCTGTCAGAATCGTAGTCGGCATTCTCTACTAAGTTTAACTCAACGTGGATTTATTAAGGGTAGATCCTACCGGACTAACCTTCTTAGTTTTCTTTATACTGCAAATAAAATGCCGGTCGAAAGAAAGCCAGTCGACGTTATATACTTAGATTTTAACAAGGCTTTTGATTCCGTGAGTCACCGCCTATAGAGATCAAGCAAGCAGCAAGAGACATGCAGGGTAGTCTATTTGCTTGGATAGAAGGCATTGCTTACAGGTAGAGCATTCAGAGTTCGAATGGATCCACGTTGTCTAGCCAAACCGAAGTGATCACTGGGGTCCGTCATGGTTCGGTACTCGATCCTCTCCTATTCCTAATTTTCGTTGATTACTTGTTGTCTGCCTTAAAGTGTCCATGCTTCATTTTTGGTGATGGTGTGATGTTCACAGGATCAGCGGATGACAATACCTTGATGCACGACCTTGAACGGGTCATAAAATGGTCATACCAGTGGGACCTCCCACTGAACCTTAATAAGAGCAAACTCTTATCAGCACTGGGTGATAAGATTTCGATCCAGGTGTCGGAAAATTCCGTCAGTGTTAATGCCACACAGTTTGTTAAGGATTTTGGAGTACTGGTTAGGGCTGATTTTAAATGGGGGTACCAATGTGCCGCTGCAGCTGAGCGTGCACATAAGATAATTTTTCGGCTGAAATCAGTGCTGTCGAACAGAAGACCCGATGACTTGCTGCCACTTTACATAGCATTTGTTCGGCCATATCTTGAATATTGTTTTTAGGCGTGGGGTCCTAAAGGACATTCTTCGACTTGAAAGCGTACACCGCCGCAAAACTTGCATGATTGAGTGTCAGCGATGGAAACCGTACGCTGAACGCCTGATGCCTCTGGATCTTTTCTGCATTAGGCGCCGTCGATTAAGAGGCGACTTAATTAAAACCTTTAAGGTCTTGAAGGGTTTAAGTGGCGTTTCTGTGAACGTCTTCTTCACCTTAAGTCTCGAGCTGGGCACCCGAAGCCATTCACTTAAAATTGAAAAGAAGCGATGTCGGATAGATTACATGAAACACGTTTTCAGCCCCAGGGTGGTAAACTTCCTGAACATTCTTCCAGAAAGTCTTATATCCTGCAGTTCCGTCTCGAGTATAAGGTAGGGTTTGGAACGCTACTGGGGTAAATGTTTTCCTGAATACTCTCCCTAATTGCTATACAAGCTTAGGTAGATCACCTTTTAACGTTATCCCGTAAATCAAGTAAATGCTATAGTTTTCTGTTTTTTATACATGATTTTACTTCAGCTGACCTCTCACCGTGCTGGTGAAGAGAAACTGCTTTTCCCTTTTCTATCATCGATTATAACGCTGTGCTCCCTAAATAACATTCGAATAATCTGTTGGCGTCGTTATCGTCAAAGATTTCAAACAGACAAAAGAAAAACGTTTCGACAGTGTTGGGTGCTTCTCTGCAGCTTTCCACCGAAATAAATTCTGGACGCTCGATTGGCTTGTTAGCCACATAGAGTCCTGCGCGAACTGAACTGAACTGAAGTGTTTGTAGTGGACGAAAAATATAAGTCTAGCGCTACACACAATACGGTAAAAATTGAAAGAACTCACTAAAAGACCAAGGGAGAAAATGTCCCAAAAAGATCCAGAGGAGTCCAACGATAGCAAAATAGTCCACACAGGAAAAGTCAAAGAGATGATGGAATCCAAGGTGCAAAAAGCGCTAAAATATTGAAGGATCTGTTAATAACAATTCCGGCACGCGGCGACTACACAAACTCCGCAACCGCGCAAGAATCAAAGTCAGAGTTCCAAATTGTATTAACCGGTAAAAAGTGTATTGTACATGAGTTGATACGAATAAAGGGTACATGGCCAAAAAAGGAATAACCATTTTAGGCCAAAAGTTGTATGTACGAAATACTAAGTTACAAAGTGAAAGTATTTCACTACATGTTGGAATTAAATTTCAAGGTCAATAAGGAAGTCTGATTCTTCTTATTCTTCTTCTTATTCTTCTTGATAGACGACAGGGGGTCAAGCCCTCTTTAATTTTCTCGCCAATGAATCTCAAAAAATCCTATTACAGGAAATTTCAACTCCGTTTCAAACTTACTAGTTAATTACCAAAGTATTGTGGTGCTCACATCCCCATCCCTTACACACCACTACCCGTTTCAGGCTGTTTGCCATTGTCAGGTGCAGACAGTAAGATCAGGTTCAGTGAGCCTAGTTAATGATTCTTCGTAGCTTAAACGTTACTCGACGTAGCTCGTCAATTACTTCAAATCAACAAATCTTTCGTAAAAAATCTACGTCGGCATCTACCGGGTGACCTAATAGAAAACTTCAAACTCATAAAAGGCTCATGCAACGAGGGTTGTCAAAACCTGTTTTCTTCAGCGATCAATTCTTCAACTAGAGGCTGTAGGAATTATTTCCAATTAATATAATTCCTACAAGGGCATACAATGAAGCTCGCGAAAAATCACAATCGTCTGAATCTCAGGTAACCCTTCTTCTGTGAAACAGTGGTAAGCTTCTGGAATAAGCTGCCTGAGGAACTAAAGTGGTTTGGATGCTTCGTGGCATGAGCTTTTCCCTGACTTCTTTCCGTGAATATGCAGGTCGCATTCGATAAAATTATTATGAAAATTTTTATCATTTTAATTCTATACGGTTTTTACTACGATTTGAAAAAAATGCACAGAAATCTAATTATATAATGTCTCGTTTTAAATGCCGTCTCGAATGTACACAAATTTTCCGTAGCTAACCTCTCACCACACATGCGGATCCTTATCTCACTCTCCCTACCTGATAAGTGCAAACGTCACGAAACCGGTCGTGGGGTGTGTGATGTGAATGCATGCAAATGAATATTTTAGAAATCCTTTCCATTTTTTCCAATCCCAGTTACAAATACCTGGGATCGAATTACGGTCTGGAAAACACTTGACGTATTATCGCATACGACGAGGTTACCAAAGAATTAACGTTGGCAGTTGTGGGCGCTCCTTTGTAGCTTTCCATAGAAGGAAATTCTGGACGCTCGACGCCATTTACAGTCCCGTGCAAAGTGAACTGACCTGACGTCTGAAGTTGTAGTAATTTGCGGTAGAGCCGGATGTTCTAGTTATGTCCTCTGAGGAATACCGTGTAGTATTTGTTGTACCTGGTTCCATTCTGGTTGCTCGGGTTTCGACGCCTGCTGACTTCACCGAACAACGAAAACTCAGTTATGCTTTAGTTTTGCCAAGTTTTCTCATATAATCCAAGTATCCGTTGTCTGCACATGTTGTTAGATCAACAATCGATGAAAATAGCATCTCTCGAATCCGACTGAACCAGTTAGAGCGCATAAATGTTTCTCTTTCAACTCGTCGACAGTCCGAGATGAAAAAGGTTGCTGCTCACCAAGTTCCGACTGTTTCAATGAATAACCCTTGTCAAACTGTGTCTCTAACGATAACATGTTCCAACATGATTTAAAACTCGTCAGCACGGAGACCTACAGCAATCGAACAATTTATGAGACACCCTTTACGTGTCTGCTAATGCAGTATGCTTGGTACATTTATCCCGTCACCAGAACTCACATTACGCTGGCGATCCCAGAATGTTGAGAGTAACAGAGCTCAATGAAAGTAGTTGTCACCGTGTTGCTCATCGCTCACACTTTGTACCCTGGATCATCTCCAATCGGCATATATCCAGACATCCACTGGAGTGAACGCCGGTTAAAAACAGCGGACATTTGACTGGAAAGAAGCTAATGACAAAAAGTATGCTTCTCTATGAAGTTTTTGAACTCGTGGATGTCGATGCAGCTAAATCTGTGACACGACTGTGACCAGTGGCGTTTCATCCAATCGCAGAGCAAAATCACTGGCACTCTTACTTCTGTCACCAAACGCTTACCAAATTCGCCTAATTACAAGGGCCAAATCCCAAGGATATTGAAAATAACTTTTCATTCAGAAGATAGGCTTAACACTGCTTTACAAGCATGGTACCAATTTAAACATCTAGCCCCAGCTTAAATCAACTTGCAAGCCGCGGCTGATAAGCGAACATTAATGTCGTATCCTCTAAGCACATCCGTGCCACCCTCTGATGAAGCTGCCGCTTGCGACGTAGCTCTTTCACTCTCAAAAATCCTCCAGCAACCGGCTTTGATAGAATCAGCACAATTAAATCCCACGCCTCGGAACCCTGTATTTTGCGGGAGAGCCTAAATTGTATTAACACGAATGCTCAATGTTTTCTAACTAAATTTTTGAGCTGCGCGTGCGACATGCTAATCACACCTTTGATCTGATTGCTATTACCGAGACTTGCCTGACGGATACTTACTTTACTTTTGTGCGACTATCTCCTCATGGAGGATGAGTCGGCTTCATTGACGTCACGGATTGCAGCCACCCACGCTCGGTGGTTAGAAGCGAGATCCGCGCAGATGGTAAGCCAGGTCCAGTCCCACGTGCGCCATCCGTAAAACGATCGTAGACCAAGCAGCTTCACGTCCGATCTCACGGTGGCGAGCCAAGTCTTCACTTGTCCTCCGCTACGACAACGCCATTCTGCGCAGGGTGTCGGCGATAGTGTCATCCTGGTTAGTTCAGCGTCCGAGCGTCTCAGGATGTGACCAAACCATCTCAGTCGGTGTTCCCGCAATATCGAACTCAGGCGAGGGATATCAAAACAACGGTGGCGAACCTCGTCATTCGTTACTCGCTCATCCCATCGAACATTGAGGAAGCGTCGGAGACACCAGTGGTCGAAAACCTCTATTTTCCGCATATCCTCCACCCGCACAGGCCACGTCTCGCATCCATAAATGAGAACTGGACGAATCACCGCTCTGTAAACGCGCAGCTTTGTACGTTGGCTGATTTCTCTATGGCTAAATAGAAACCAGCTTAGTCACAAAAACGCCATGCGCGCAGCTTGTACACGGGTCGGTATCTCATCCCTGGCTTGACCTGACGGTAGCACGCACAAACGAAAGGTAACGAAAAGTGTTCACCATCTCCAAGTTCTCGCCACCAATCTTGAGAGGCAGATGCGGTCCAGTGGCGGTGGTAAAATACTTAGTTTTGTGCGTGTTGATTCGTATCCCCAGCATAGAAACAAATGAGCTTAGGCGTTCCAGGATCACCCCCAAGATTACTATGTCGTCGGATACTATCCTAATGGTGTTTTCTTCATCTCAAATGCATGATTATGCTCTCCTGGGTGTCATTTACCTCCCCAAAAAAACGAACCTGATACTGGTGCGAAACGACTTGCTTTATCGTCACAAGACAGTCACGTATTACTGACAGGAGACTTCAATTCGCCTAAGCTATCGACAACACGTGCATGTAGTTTCTTTGCCTTGGATCTTGAATAACTTATAGAAACTCACAAATCGTATAATCATGGGATCCAACCTACAAGAATCTGTGGAGCTGATGCACCTTCTCTACTTGATTTGTTGCCAACCAATTATTAATTGATGATTGAAGAAACGCACATTAAACCACCCTTTGGAAAAATGACTATGTAGTTTTGACCTGTAATATTTGTAATGCAAGCTATCCCACTGAAAAGCCTGTCAGATTTCGGACTGTCACAAATTATAATGCTTTTCGTGACACCATGTCACCAAACACTTTTCATTTTTTACCGACACTCCTACAGCGACCTAGGCCGAGTTCGTAACGAGATGGCACTGGCTTTTGAGCCATACTTTCGTAGTCAAAACGTTTGAACAGAAAAACACAATTCTTTTGTACACAGTAGAACTCGGAAATGGATGTGTTATAGAAACGGTGCATGGAATCGGTTCAAAGTGAGTCAATCGGCTAGGAGTGCAACCAGCAGCTGTGTAATTATTGTACTACACTGTTACGCCGAAAAAAGCTTAAACACCAGACTTCACTTGAAAACAAATTTGAGTTTAATCAGAAGTTGCTGTATAAGCATTTAAACGATCAACGACAGATTCAAAGAGATGTATGTATGTATGAAAGCGCAAGCTTGTAGTTGACCTGATTACTACAATAATGTCCCCAAGAACGTTGGAGAAAAGGCACAGGAGATTGAAGGTTTATCACGGTAGCCAAAACGTGTACAGAGCGTTTACGATGCACTCACGAACGAACGGAAGTTAATTATTAGTCAAGGTCAATGTTTTGATGAGGCAAAACAAGCGGTGTTACACAGCCCCCCTCCAAGAAGTCTGGTCAGCGAAGACTTCTGATCGGGAGTTGTCAGTAGCGTGGCGCATGCGGGTGTCAGGTTACCCCGGGTAGGAACGTAATCTCTCAGCAACCAGTCACATAGAAGTCAGCCAGGGCGCTCGATCTGCGTGGGTCGATCTTCGGTGGTTCGAGAGTAGGATGTACGGTGAACCGATCAGGACTAAGCCAAGTAGCGTCTCACATGTGAGTGAACGTACTGCCGAGCCGCCTCACATGGAGTGAACAGCTGCTAGCGGGATTTTCCCGTTTGGCGTGGTCTTAGTATGAACTCAATTTGAGCAGAAACAGGCGCATTCGTAGGCTTGACAACAAGAACCAGAAGCTTCGAAAACACAGTCCCTGCTCAGAATTTCCTGTGTCCCGAAGGATGATAAACGGCCGCGCCAGGAGAATCGGTTGGCGCGTCAATCTGGGCTGGTAAGGACCTTGTGTGACGTGACAGGCGTGTTGGAACAATTGTGCTCTTGTTGGTGGCTAGGGCTACCGGGTGAGTTGGGGGCAAGCGTAGGTGGACCAGGAAGGGTGCGCGATTCGGTGGCATCAGCGGTGGGGGGGTGCGTACCTGAGGGAAGAAAGAAGAAGAAAAATCCCTGGTGCATGGGTTTAGGGCCACGACCGAGTGATTAGAATGAGGTACGAAATAATGCACGCGTGTATGCCAAAAGATATGAAAGTATTAACTATCTACAACAAAATCTGCGAATCGAACGGGTTGCCGTTTGGCACGTTTAGTTCCTGAAGTGGCCGGCTCTGGGTTAGCTGTAGGGACAGGAGGGGTAATGACCAGTGGTGCCGGGGTTGGCGTTGGGTCATTTGGGATAACTTCCTCGTCCATGAAAGCCGGCTTGGCTCTGTCGATTGAGACAGTGTCATGCTTGCCGACACGGTCAATGGCGACCGTCTTGGAGATCACCCGTGTTGAACGGCGTGTGCTCGGAGCTACCGGGAGGATTGCGACAGGCGTCGGCGATCCAGGGGTGGCGCGTGCCACGGTTTTCACTGCGGGAGGTACATGCGTACCGAGGGGATACACGATGGATGCGTGTATTCCCGGTTACCGAACAGGATGGCGACAAGCGTCGGCGATCTGGGGGTGGCGCGTGCCACGGTTTTCACTGCGGGAGGTACATGCGTACCGAGGGGATACACGAAGGATGCGTGTATTCCCGGTTACCGGATTGGATGGCGACAAGCGTCGGTGATCCGGGGGTGGCGCGTGCCACGTTTTCCAAAGCTGGAGGTGCATGTGTACTCGATAAGTGAGAAGAAAAAACTCTCTGGTGCATGGATTTTTGGCCACGAGCGAGTTATAGTGTCATGTCATGTCATGTGATAATAACGTGTTAAATACCCGCTTTATAATTGGCAAATGTGCCGTTCCGGGCGCATACTCACTGTGGAGATGGCGGATTGTGGGTATATACTTGATGTAAAAGCGGTTATTATCCCAAATGGCGTAGGTGCCATGACAGTGTCATGCTGCATGTACCCACTGGCTTTCGAACATACAAATTTGCCCGTATGAAACACAACACAAGGACGAATGTCAGGATGGGAAAGATTGCGTATGGTGTGACTAATGCGCCGTCTAAAAGCAGACGGTAAGTAGTCGGAAAGCGCTTTGCGATAGGTCGCAAAGGATATTGCCCAAGCCATCGGTCTAGGGGAGAGGTGTGATGAAATAATAGGCGTCCCAGAGCTGTGCGATGTCGGCATCGGTAGCTTGCACTGCAGCGATTTCGCTGAGCTCAAGGGAGAGTGGCCAGTCTATCACACACGTTGTAAAGGATATGAATTGTGGCACCTGAGATATATCCTATGTCAGTCGTAAAATGACTGACAAAATCCTGGTGCATAGTCTCTCTAGAAGAGTACCTACCGGACGATCCGTTGATTGATGTACGAGGGGCTTACAAGCAGTATACAAAGCAAACTGTCTGCCCTGGAGATTGTGTTCTAACCCGACTGGTGAATTGATCAACAAGTCTAGTTATGCGATGCATATGACTTTTTGATGTAAAACGTGTCGAAGGAGTTAAAAAATATCCTGAAGTAACGCCGATGTAAATCGGC
>JACCGJ010006891.1:0-30461 GCA_013407085.1 Atriophallophorus winterbourni | reverse complement strand
TTGAACCGAGTACAGGCGATGAGCAACTTTCGGCACATTTGCTTACATATGCAGAGTGCAACGCAACGTGCTGTACGCAAGATGTGGGTTGGCAAGCCTATCTTTCAGAGGTGAGCCACTATTTGAAATTCCTCATCAAGACGTCAGAGGGCTTAGGAGGGGCCGCGACAACTTGAAGCTGTGTAACTGTGACGTAAGCCAATCGGTGGGAGGCATATCATTACTATCGTTCAAATGAATCGCATGAATGTCTGAAGTCAACGATACATCTCCGGCTTCATTTCACAAAATCAAATATGCATCTATTCGAAACATATTTTTACGTTGAACAGGTGTCGAAAAAACCAAACAAGAATACCCAGAGGGAGCAGCAGAATTCTTATTCTCTTTAGACTTTCTTGCAGTCGATGCTGCATGATCTCCTCTTGCAGATCTACTAGTCGTAACCATGTTCAAATCCTTTGAAAATAGAGTAAAAATTCTTATGGTAATCTTGAAATAGCTCAGATATGTGTAACAATATCAAAATATTTTAGGAAGCAAACGTCAACGTTGACCTTGATTTCAATTGCAAGTTCAAGTTCAAGTTCACATTGCACAGGGTTGAAGGTGGCTAAAAGCCAATCACACGCCCAGGTTTCCTTTGACAGTATGCGGTTGAGCACCCGGAACTTCGATGCTGAGTATAAAGTTCATATGTTTCTAGCGTACTTGTTTCCGGATAACTGGAAGGTAAGGTAAGGGTTCTCTTCCCCAGCACGGGGAGAGTTCATTTATTCAGGAAACAATGACATTATATGCGTGAACAATGTATGCTGTATGAAATCAATAGCCTAGTCGAGGCAAAGTGCAGCACAGTCATAGACTGCATGTGGGTTAAGATGCTGTCAGTTTTCTCAGGCCAAAATAGATATGAGATGGAAAATGTAAAAATACCTTTTTTATAAGTCTTTTATTTCAAAAATGTTTAAAAATATGGAGGCCATTTAGCGTATAATTCCTTTTTAAAGCTCAACACATTTGGGAGGTTGACTATACAATCTATACTGATGAAAAAAATGAAGGAGATTGCAAAAAGGAGATTTGCTCTCACCGACATTTGAGGATGCCTCATGATGCAGAATCGTGTGATTATCTTTAGAGTCTTACTAGAAAAGGTACTTAAACAGTTTCACATGGGCCATCCAGGAATCATTCGCATGAAAACCATTGCTCGAAGTTACGCTTACTGGCCGTTTATGGACCAATAAATAGAAACATTTGTCAGAGAATGTCACAGTTGTTGCATGACCGCTAAAATACCTCGAAAATGTGAGCTTGGCCCTTGGTCAATACCAGAAGGCCCATGGTTACGAATCCATATTGTTCTTGCAGGTCTGATTGAAGGTATATATTACTTCGTCATTGTTGATGCGTTTTCAAAGTGGCCCGAAGTGTTTCCAATGAGAGTTGCTTCAACTCAAACGGTGCCATCCACTCTGAAAAAAATTATTTTCGAAATTCGGTTTGCCCGAGATGATTGTGTCCGACAACGGCTCACAATTTACATCTTCTTAGTTAGAGCAGTTTTGCAGCTTGCGCGGAATAGAACATGTCTGTTCGCCCGCCTACCATCCTCAGTCAAATAAACAGGCTGAAAGGTTTGTGGACACAATACAGCGAGCAATAGCCAAAGCAAAGTTAGATGGAACGTGTCACGATTTCTTGAACACATTCTTGTTATCTTACAGATCAACACGGATACATGCCACAAACGATAGCAGGTCACCAGCAGAACTATTTATGGGAAGGAAGCTAAGGGAGACATTTGATGCCATGAAACCAGTAACTGTGTGACAACCGGAATATAGTCATAAGATGTAACATCGGTTTAACAATCATCATAGTGCAAAACAGAGAAATATTAACATTGGGGATAGAGTTTATGTACGTAAAATGCGATACAATATGGAGGATTGGTTACCAGGAAGAATAGTCAAGGGAGTTGGAAAAGTTATATACAAAGTACAAGTTGATGACCTAATATGGACACGCCATATCAATCATTTGAGACCACGAAACGGTAAAGTAGCGAAAGCAAATCCCCCATCGGATGCGATTCCACTTGAAATTCTAACCGAAACAGAAACCAGACCACAACCCCGTAACGAAGTACTAAAAAATACGCCACCTGTAACACGCCGTTTTTCAAATCGTACCAGGCAAACGGTCACTCGTTTATCTGTCAACCCACGATACCCGAGTTATGAATCAATCGTCCTTTGATAATTTTTCATAAAAAGGGGAGATGTTGTATAGGTAGTGGACAAACTATCGATTAATCATCAATCAAGATCGATCGTGAGTTTACATTGTGCTTTAGCTAGCTGTAGGACATTAGTTAGCTCGTGACTTTGTAGTTCGTTCAATACACGAGCTCAGTTACGGTTGTGTTCTGTCGAACTCATGGCCAAGCCAGTAGTAGCAAATCACAGACATAACAGTTTTAGAAGTTTACCACACGGTTGCTGATAAAGTGCTCACGTGCCACCAGCCTGGGACTAATCTTAAGATGTTTTATAGAATAACCCGTAGTAGATGATTTAAAGGCAAGATTTAGGAGTTCAGTTGCATTAAACAATAATTGGCTAACGAGCCGATCGAGCGTCCAGAATTTCTTTCGGTGGAAATCTGCAGAGAAGGAACCACCATGGCCAAAACGGTTTTTCTAATTCAGCGTAGGATATCCTCGACGATCGTAAACCAAGAGATTATCCGTGTGGTTTTTAGAAAAGGCCTAGTTATGAATGATGCTGGAAAAATAAGAATAATTTTCTCTTCAACAGTACTGTGAGAGGTCAGCTAAAGAAGAGGTGTATATTAAAAAACAGAACTCTGGCATTTACTTCATTTATCGGACAACGTTAAAAATAGTGAACTACCTAATGTTTCATAGCAATTAGTGGAATAATCAGGGAAAAGCTTAGTCCTGATGCTGTGCAAAACATTCCTAAAAATTACAGAACTGCAGGATATAAGTTCTTCTGGAAGCCGATTAGAGAGATTTACAACCCTGAGGCTGAAATGTTTTTTTAAGTGAGTCTAGTCTACATCGCATCTCAGCAAGTTTTTGTGAATGCATGCGCTTGCTCAGCTCGGGTTTTAAGGCAAAGAAGTCGTTAATGTAACGACATTAAACCCATTCAAGATCTTACGGGTTTCAATTAAGTCATCACTGAAACGACGGTGCGTAAGTGAGGAAAGATCGAGGGACTTCAAGCGCGCAGCGTGAGGTTTCCCTCGCTGACCTTCAATCACGAGAGTTTCGAGTCCAACGATGTCATTCTTGTAGTAAGGGCACCACACTTGGACACAATATTATAAATGCGTTCATACTAATGCCTTGTAAAGGGGCAGGAATACATCGGGTATTCTGCTGAATAACACGGATCTCAGCCAAAAAAGCACTTTGCGAGCACGTTAAGCTGCAGCGGCGCATTGGTCCTCCCATTTGAAGTCAGTACTAACTAGTACTCTCAAATTCTTAACATGTTGTATGGCGTTCAAAATGAGAGAATTTTCCGACACCAGGACTGAAATCTTATCAACCAGTGCTGAAAAGAGTTGGCTCTTATTCAGGTTCAGTAGGAGGACCCACTAGTATAAAAAGTTTATGACCGGTTCAAGGTCGTGCATCAGTGTATCTTTCATCGTTGATCCGATGAACTTCACATCCTCTGCGGAAATGAATCATAGGCACTTTAATGCAAACGACAATTCATCAATTAAAATCAGAAATGCTGCTGCTATCTTAATTTCTAGAAGGCTGTGATGTATGGAATCGTAAGCCTTGCTAAATTCTACTTAGAGGGCTTCTACAGGATATCTTTCATCCAACATTTTAGTGGCAGTATTGAGAAAACCAAAATCGTTAGTCAGGAAGGATCTTCCCTTAAGAAATCCATGTTCAGTTAAACTCATCAGAAAATGCCTACTAAGATGCCGACAGATTTTGTAACGTAGTAGTTTTTCTAGTACTTTGGAAACGATACCAGTGAGGCTGACAGTTCTATAGTTTCCAACAGTTGACCTGTAACCACCCTGTCTATTGGCACGACTGTGTCTTCCTTCAACTTACTTTAAACCACTCCCAGTTGCAGGCATGAATTAAAGAGCTATCAAAACGGTTCGGTAAGCACTGAGACAAGATTTCTAATCATAATTGAGTAGATGCTATTCGGTACCTCAGATTTGTTGACGCGAACATGGATAAGTGCGTCATGCACCTCAGCTTCATTGAAGGACAACTCATCTTATACATAGACACCAGGTGTCAGGCTAAGCAGACCCGACGGTGCATTTAAATAATTATCCCGTCGTTGAACGCTACTGAAGAACCCTAAGAAGGCAGTCGCTTTTGACAGGTCGGTATCAGCTACTTTTCCGATGTCCAGTTTCACATTTCCTAAGCTTTCCTTGGTTTTGCCTCAAAACTGTACCTAGCTATAAAACCTTTTCGGATTGGATTTAGCATCCTTAGCTAAAGATAACTCAAAATCCTGTTTGAGCACATGCTGTAATTTAACACAACCATTCCGAGCGGTTTTGTAGCGGGCCCAAGTACAAGAAGTAATGGATAGCTTATATTTCCGCCATGGGCGATCCCGTTTACGGGTAGACCTACGGACTCGAGGAGACAACCAGGGTGGCCTGTGAAACTTTCTCACGCACTGCAGCGGAGCGTGCTTGTATTGTAACTCGTTTATATACTTACAAATTCTATCCCAGTTTTAACTTATATTGAAATCGGTAGATAAGTGAATTGAAGATTTTGAAGCCTGCAGGAGTAAACCCCAGTCGACAAGCCTAAAATTGCGTCTATGACGAAAACGTTTTGTGAAAACGCAATATCGCTTCGAAGCTCATCATTACGTTATCGCTTTTGCCGAGCGGTGTTATGTACTTTAAATGCCTAACGGCTTCTAGCTGCGACGACAATACCGAAAAAAGAGTGCATGGAGTCAGACACTTAATCGCCAGACATTTAATCCACAGTTTGATAACTTCTGAAGAAGGCAGAATACATTCAAATGAATTTATTTTAGCAGGAGAGGTGTGCGATTGATTTTAAGAATGTCAATCTTTCCGTAGTTGAGTATCGCTGAATTGCTCGAGATATCTCGGGCATATCTCAGCATACTTCTTTTCTTATGAACCACAGCACTTGTTCGTAGAAACGAGACCGTATGATGTCGGCAACCCTTTCGCAAACCGTTAATAAATGACCACATGGTGGGATGTTGGGACATCACACACGGTGTTACTTGGGAGGGACGGAAGAGTGCATATTAGGACTTTCCTTCTTATACTGTTTTGATGCCTGTTGAGTGTGCGCGAGATAGCACTTTTTGAGGTAATTCCATTAGAGTGCTTAATGACAGACGGAATGTGACAGAAATCCGAGAGGCAGAGGGGGCTGCATTAATTTCTAACATTTTCCATTCATTTTAGCCGCCGCATTCTTTTTTTTCATTTTTTCTTTCTTCTTTTTCATTGTTGTAGTCATTATTGTGAAATACGAAATTACGTACGATATCATCGAAAGATGTAACTAATCTCGCTTTACATTTGTGTGTGATAAACCTACCACATCTCCATTAATATTGCAATTATTTGATTTTTTCTCGAACCAAACCTCGCTTTCAATGTAAATTAATGTCATTCGACCTTTGCTACTGGTAACATATTCAAGAGTCATTGTATACATTTAAATATCTTCTTACCTTAAATCTTATCTTATATACCTTCCCTGGGTATTAAGTGTCGGGGATTCAGCGTATGACAAATAAGTGACCGAATTACGGCATATTGGTACATATGACATTTAAGTTGTGGAACCGGGTGGCTGATCGATTGTTTTTATCGTAGTTTGTTCACTTTTATTTTTTCAATAGCTATATATTCTTTGTTATCAGCGCCGGAAAGTGAATGGCCTTGAGCTGCGGTGTCGAATGATTTCGGGGTTTTGCCGGGTTTGCATGCTCGTTATATTGTTATATGTGCTGGCGTCTGAAACTCACGTTGCTGAAGTAATTATAGTCCACTTTTCTCCATTTCGTTTGATCAGAGATAGCTGTTTTATTTTTCCCATTACATCTATCACTTGTTATTTGTTTGAGTATAGAGGACGCTGATTTCGTGCGAGTTTCTAGCAAGTAATTGTGCCTAAGTTCTATTTTTTAAAACATGATTTAAAGGGGACCATTTTCCGTAACTAAGTTCAGTCCATTATTGATTCTTTCTTCAATTGCCCTCTCTTAAAGGCCTCGTAAACTCTGTCTGCATTCGAAACAGATATAGGAAATTCCCACGATGGAATTGTCCTAGATTACACTTATCGCTTCCTTCGTCAAGATGGTATCGCAGCTAGCGTGTATTTTGTCTGAGGAGACAGGTCACAGCACTTGCTTTAGTAGTTAGACCATTCGTACAGCTTTTGCATTTTGTCGTATGGATATCTGGGTCATCGTCGTATGTGTTTCTGTGTCCAAGTTAGCGACGTGAGACATGCTTCGTGTAGTCAATTCAATATCGATCGCTGGTTTTCGATGAGGTGAAATTGATGCGTGAACAAATTAAGGTTCAGATTTGCAAATCTAGACAAAGATGATACCTACAATTTTGAGCTTCATGGTCAACATGCAATGTTGAGAGAGAGAGCTCGAAGAATGTAGAATGCTAATCTCATTCAAGTGGATGTAAATTCAACTATTTGCGTTGAGGTCTGTTGACTTTTGCACCCGTGAATGTAACTTGAAAAATTATTCCGGAATGGGAAAATCAACGTGTTATCGTTTCGTAGAGCAACAATGTCATAACACGATAGATCTTGACGAGACGATCACGGAAATACTAAAATTATCCGTGTAAAACTTGGAATCGAGCAGTTATTCTCTAAAGAGTTAGATCGCAAAATTAGTCCAGCCCCTTGTCATCTTGGGGACTAAATATCTCGAAATTAAATGTCTGGTGATTAAGTGTCTGACGAATAAGTTATCGGACACCACAAATTTTATCCCAGTTTTGAAGTACATTGAAATCGTTAGAGATCTGAAGGGAAGATTTTGATGTTTTTTAGGAGAAAACCTCAGCCTACAAGCATAAAATTGCCCATAGAGCGTGCAATAGGTTTGTGAAAACACACTACCGCTTCGAAGCTTATGATTACATAACCGTTTTTCCGAGCGGTGGTAGGTATTTCAAATGTATAAAGGCTTCTGGATGTGACGACAATACTAGGTCGAGGCTGAATGGATTGCATGCATTAAGAAACCTCGTGGGACCACTCACATTCAGATGCAAAGCATGATCATCAATCAATTCGAGAAATGATTCGGATTATTTGGTGACTACAGCTACAGGGACGGCCCAATCTAACTCTGGAAGGTTGGAATCACCTCAGATGAGTACGCTGGGAGCTGATTGATACAACCAGTTGAACGTCTTAATCACCTGTGTAATCTCCTGTTGGGCTGCACTAGGTGTGACGTCGACACAATAAATTGAGAGGGCTAACTTGTAGCAAGTCAGGATACTCGTAACAACTTGAACTTTTTCACTGGATAGGGATATACCCGTGCCCGTATTGTGCAATCCGTACCATAGGAGGAGTGGAA
This sequence comes from Atriophallophorus winterbourni, assembly GCA_013407085.1. NCBI lineage: Eukaryota > Metazoa > Platyhelminthes > Trematoda > Plagiorchiida > Microphallidae > Atriophallophorus > Atriophallophorus winterbourni. The sequence continues at coordinate 22,806 of JACCGJ010006891.1, read as the reverse complement.
CGCCACCATATCTTCTATCGCAATGTCTATCACATTTAGTGACGAGATACTGTTCGCTAATGTTTATTGGCACATCATCAAGCGCGGACAGCCAGGTCTCAGAAAGCGCTAAAACTCTGGAGTGAAATTGAGCTACACGAAGTTAGAGGTCAGCCTACTTATTCCTTATGTTGCACACTTTGGCGTACAACACTGGGACGATGGTTAGGAGTGCTTCTAAAACTAATCCTGCTTGGCCTTCGGTCGAAGGACCCATGGGAGCTGCAAGTTTTTGGCGTGCTGCTTAAAGCAGGAGTATCAAGATTTGCAGCCTCTTGCATGGATGCTACGGACCATTGTCTGAGGAGTGAGGCTGCATCCATTGAAAAGGACAACCACTAGAGACACTTGCTTGGCTCCCATCTTCATGTGCGCTAAACCAGTCAACTTCGTCTAATCCTTACACCAAGACTCATGACGATGTGTTGTTCGGTATGATCGTCACTGATTCACTAGCGCTTCGATTTACATCAGACTTACGGATAGCAGATGTCCTTACAGATAAGTTTCTCCTATAGAAAGCGGAAACGTTTTGTCTAATTCGTGAGGCTTAACTTGATGTTTGTCTAATATTGTTTTGGCGATGTGTTCATCCATGAACAGTAACGAATCTCGATCTCCCTGGTATTTGAATTCTACCAGGATTAGCCGAGGGCGGTTATCCATTTTCCATCTCCCTACACGGTTAACTCACACCGTGGAAGTGGATTGCCTCAAACCTACCATCTGATAATATCGCTTATACATCTGCGATCAAAATATCTTCGGCACTTGGATTCCTTAATGAAAGGATCCGCTCGGTTGAAAACTAATACATTTCGGGTTCTAGTTTTTGAAGCAGAATAAGTGTCGTGCAGTGCCTCAAATTGCTTACGCAAAACGTTTAATTTCTGAATAATTTGATACAGTTTCGGTAAGCTAGCAACTTTTCCACGTTGCTTACTGTGGGTAGTGGATTCATTGGTCTTTATACACATTTTCAGAGCTCCAGCTACGTTGACCACCTTGGGAGATGAAGCTTGCTTTGGAGTACAAGGTAACTGGCTAACTTTGACTACGTTCTCACCGGATGAAATTGTATAAACGTTAATGTTTGCACGCTTATTTGAAGATATGGCTCCAATGACCACCTTAGGAGAAGAAGGTTGCTTAAAAGGACGTTGTAGCTGACTAGTTTTGTCAGCTATTGTCTTGGATGCTGTTGTTTTAGAACTCATATTCGCCCTCACATCATATTCATACATTTAAGTGGGTAAAAAATCTGACGAGCAATGCGACGTCACACTATTCCTTGGCTTTTGACAAGCAGCATCAGTGACAGCCTTATTAAAGCCGCTACAATACAAATGCATCCAGCGGTAATTTGTATAAATCCCGTAGTGTATATCTGAGCAGATATGGTGAGCACAACGCGTGCAAGCTGTGCACTCAATTCCCTTAGCAAACATTTTGCCATATTTGCCGTTCAGGCAGGAATTTTTTGTACTCATGTCTCTCAATTAAAAGTATGATTAATGATAAATCACCGGAATTATACAGGCTGATTTTATCACTAGCGTAAATACAGATTCAAGAAATAGCGAAAAATCGTTATGATATTTTATCGTAGCGTTGAAAAATGTTCAAGTTCAAGTTTCACTGGACTAAAGTGGCTAAAGTCAATCACGCGCCCTGATATTCTTCGACGGGATGCGGTTGAGCACCAGGCATTTTAATTCTGAGTATACAGTTCGTACGATTCACACGTTCTTGTTTCCGGATAACTGGAAAGTAATGTAGGGGTTCTCTTCACCAGCACGGTGAGAGGTCATTGATTCAGGAAACAATGCAATAATATGCGTGAACAATTTATGATGTATGAAATCACTAGCCTGATCCAGGCTAAGTGCAGCACATTCCTAGACTGCACGTGGGATAAGATGCTGCCGGGTTGCTCATGCCTAGACAGATATTAGAAGGAAAATGGAACAACAGAAATAATTTTGTGTGTTTTAGTTGTTTTATTTTAGTTTTTCTATTAGACAATGTTTGGAAATATGGTAGGCCATTTAGCGTCTAATTCCCTCTCATAGCTTAACACGTTGGGGAGTTTTATTAAACCATATGAATGCTTATTTCAGTGGTTGACCACACGTTTGCTTAAAAGTGCTCACGTACCAGCAGCCTGGGTCTACTCTTAAGAAGTTTCTCAGAATTACCCTCGTAGATGTTTTAGGGGCAAGTTTAAGGAGTTCTGAAATATTATCACCTGTGAGACCCTTTAGAATCTTAAAGTCTTCTAATTAGGTCGCCTCGCAGCCGCCGTCTCGTTAGTGAGAACAGATCGAGATACAGAAATTTTCCTTTCAAAGAGAGAATGTTAAAACTGAATCTCCACGATTTTAACCAACGATGGATACGTAGTGACCTCATGTTAACATTCAAAATCCTGCATACTGAAAATCATCCTTTTAAACACTTGCTAAAGCTCAATGGCCTTACTCGAACACGAAAACATTCAAAGGCTTTAAGCATTTCGTATTCTCTATTGGATATTAGTCGAAAGTTTTTCGTCGGTTATAATTTGTTTCACTTGGAACTTTTTGTCTCAAGAAATCACACTCTTGGAATCTGTTGCGGTTTTCGCTTCTAAACTGGTTGAGCATATGACGAACCATGCGGTATGTAACTGTGCCTATTGAATTTTGAGTGATTTTGTAATTTTACTCCATAAACCCGTCATCCTATGGTTATGGTTAAGCTTACTGCTTTTTCTACTATAAAACTTTCTCAGTTCTGAGAACCAGCTTGATCTAGAATCTAGATAAGAAACATGAATTAAAAAAAAGAATCATATGATGTTGCTTCTTGAATCTAAATAGATTCGAAATGATCTACTATCGCAATCTCAAATTCACAAGAGTTTCTTTTTCTGGAGAATGCCGTGAGAACGGTTTGTTTAACAACCTGTTTGAAAACAGGCGCACATGAAAAACGGTATCATCTATAAAATGATGTATCATGCATCAACATCTGTCAATCGAGTCAGCCGTGGCGGGAGCTCGAATAATAAAACCAGTTGGCACCTTAAACTGCCACACAACTCAGATGGAAGTGACAACCAGTACGTGCAAGCTGAGGAGGGCTCCCTATGTCGTTACGAGATTTGATAATGAGATATAGGCTTGGGTTTCACTATTGGTCATTTGTTTAACAGAAGTGTCGGTATTTGACGTTCTCTTCTCTCGCGTGGTATTCGAAGTTTGTTAACCATTAAAGGATTGTCCTCGGGGTGTGACGCTGGACGGAATTAACACTTGAACGAGAGCTAATGTTCTTTACGCTCAGTCGAGTGTCCTTGAAGTGTGAGTTGACAGCGTAATGGACATTGAGTATAGCCTTGATCGACCAGAGCTGACAAAATTGCCTACAACCAATTGTAAAACAGAATACTCAATAAATAAGCATTTTAATTACCAATATCAACCCTGATCTCACCAGCTCATGCTAGATAGGATTATATCTTCATTTACAATCATCAATACAACCACAGCCATGCAAGCGTTGTTTTATTGGCAGTCATATTGTGTAGCAATTCGTGATAATGTTGTGTTAATCTCGCGTATGTGTGTTTTTAAACTGCTCGCCGAGGAGATTCGAATATTGTTCATCGTACGTGAGTTGCATGTGCCAACAGGTCGGGTCCCGATGCTTTTGGGTAAATTGGAAAGCCTTATCTTGCATCCTGATTGGCCAGTGCTATTGGACAGGGAATGAATTTGCAAACGTCTGTTGGTTTGGTTGGAGAAAATTACTGGAAGAGCCGATAACGTGCGTTTTGTCAAATGGTGGTTTCCTTTAAACGGCGGGGGTAATGAAATCTGCTTTTGTTGTGATTGGGTTCCGGAAGGTTGGAACGCGACAAGATCCTGTGAAATGTAAACGAGGCTATTTGAACGGCGTTTAAGAATTACTGAGACAATGGAATCGATATCTCCGCCAAATCCCAAGTTAAAAGGGAATTAGACGCTTTTATAAGACACAAGTTCTTGAGTAACATTTATGTTCGGTGTGTGTTGGTACACATCAAAAATCGCGTTCAGCTGAAGCGATTGAGTTGAAGAAAGAATAGTGGTTAGGATTTCATTAGTGGAAGTTTGTATAATGAGTGTTTCAAAACAGAAAAGTTTTCCAAACCATGCGTGATGCTGAATGTTCTGGTAAATACTTGTGAACGCCAGTGTGCAGAGCATGTTCCAAAGATGCATCTAAAGACTTAGCAAGGACAACTCTTTTGAGAACAAACTCTGGAAAATGTTTTTAACGCTTATGACTACTCATCGAAGCCGGATCGTTTGAGTATTCAATCAAAACGAAAAAGCATCGCTCATCATTGGCACGCCTGAGAGAAAATCACATATTACACCACGCAATAAATTGCATCCAGGAAATTGACTGCAAAATTTTTCCATACAAAAATATTCATAAATAATCGATGCTTGTTCTGAACTAGTTCTGTGCTTGTTGTGTTCTAGTGCTATCTTGTTTATCCAAACACTAACGGGAAAACAAAAAATCCTAGAACTACGGTGAACAAAAACCGCACTACCAAATTCGCATTGATATTTCCAGTGATTTTCCCAAAAAGTTACAAAGAATGGTCTTATACCTTCAAAAATGGATCAACTTACTTAGTCTAAGTAATGTGTTGCTCACATCCCCCGCACATCCCCACACACCATAAACGCCTTGAGTGCTTGAGCAAGAATCACTTTGTGATTCTGTGTTTGAACATCGTGGTTCGTTGTACGAACCCTATGCAGCAATGGCATTCAAGTATAACTTTTTACTCAGCCTATATTTTTGACTGGGTTAGAAGAGATCATATCAAACAGATAATTGAAACTAAAATGAAACACAATAAATGTACCCAAAGAATGAAACGGTTATGATACATAGTGTGCCATCTACTTCTTCTTCTAGCTTCGACAAAAAAGCAGAGCGCAGAGGCATTTTGAGAACCTACTAACCTTGCCTGTGTGATTCCATCTCATTTTGTGGGGTTGAATGGAAGCAGAATTCGAAAGGGATGCCACACACGCAGTTCTAGCTCGTTGTGCTTGGCAAAAATATTCCGAGCGATTATAGGTTCTATCGAATACGCTTGGTAAGTGATTATTCGTAGAACATTGATGGAGATGAGGCACGTCATAGGATGCATCCGGTTGGGGCAAAGTGGCGGTCGGGGGCTTGAGGCGTTGGTAGTTTGAATTTTCCATTGGCTGGTAAGCGGGTTTCTTTGGAAGTTGGGATTTTGGAATCGGGCGACTTTTGGAAATAGTTCCACGAAATTTCGTGTTTGCTTTTTTACTAAGTTGGATGAGACACAAAAGGAGTAAATTATTTCTTGGGTTTGTGGAGCATACTTCTGCTGAGCCTGTACAACAAACATAAAGGTTACCTACCACTGTTTCAAGGCTCACTAAACCTAATCTCACTGTCTCCACCTGATGACGGCAAACAGCCAGAAACCGGTAGTGGTGTGTAAGTGCGGGGGATGTGAGCAACACATTACTATGAAGGTTAACTGTTATTCCAGCTGCTATATTGATTTTGGTTAAACCAAGTACAAAATTAGACCGGCAAAGAGTACGAGATATCGATGCATGTAATCGACTGCGGCTGCAATCCGCGAATGAAAATCACAATTGATATCTCAATTGCTAATCGAACGGTAATTCTCATATTTTAAATGGATGCGCATCATGATACTAACAGAGGAAAATTAATTCATATTACGAGAGAATTGTATGCAATCGCTAGGTGGTTAATCAGGTAGATTGGGCAGAGATATCCGCATTCAACCTTGGCTCCTTCAATCACGCACATGTGTGCCAATAGGTCACATTCCAGCTGACCTTGAATGCATGCACGAGACAAATCGGTTCTGATCTTGAATCAATAAGGCTAGTCACTTGTAAAGTTACCTACTGATGATGGTTGGGATGTTACGTAACCTCGTACCCTAATTTTTCTGAAATGTAATCTTTGAGAGAAATGAGACATTACTCAGAATGACGAATCGATTATAAAACATATGTCAACTAATTAATAAATCATTAATTGATATTTCTATTCGTGAATACTGCAAAAACGTTTATTGTTGTTGACCTCCTTCAATCAATGTGGACCATGGATTTTAATCAACATGTAACGTGAATATACACAATCCGATTCAGAGTAACAGTATCTCCCGCGACCTGCACAATGATGTGTTCTTCCCGGTGTCAATAGGTTAAGAATTCAGGGACCGTTAAACATGTAGCGATATTTGGAAAATATGCTGTTTATATTTGTGACTACTCATCCGTGCCAAGCCTATCGAACTATTCACGACGGTCTATAATGGAAGCACTAGACTCGAGTTTCGCTGTTATTTGAGCTCATCAGCAATGCATATCCTGCGCTTTGGGTGGGATCCGAACCCCCGACCATCACAATTGTAGTCCTACGCCTTACGACCTTGGCTACCGTCCGGCACCTCAAAACCAGAATGCTTCAGCAGGTGGAGCTCGTAAGTCCATGAAGGCGGTCCACCTAGGGGAAGGAAAACCCTTATCTGAAACCTCCACTGCCTTGTGGCTACATCTAATCATGGAAAAGGCTTCAGGAGTCATCCTCGAGGAAAAATCCGGAGCCGGAGTCCCGTTAGGCAGTCCGAAGTTGTATTCAACTTCGTCCTGCCAACTCCTGCGACAGCATCGTTGTCCAAACGTATAATCCTAGCTGTTCTTTTGATTCTGGTGGTGCCGTCTAGAGGGAGCATTTGCTGCATGGGAAACAGCTAGTTCTCCATTTTGAACTGTCCTGGCGTACATCTCAACCCACTAATTGAGAGGACAATCCATTCCTCTTCTACGGAAAATAACACGGGAGGAAGCAGATACCGGTTAAAAGCTATGGCTTAATGATTGCCTGTCTGTCGGTTATTATGTAATTGATGGTATTACTTTTAGTACGCTCGTTCAATCGCCTATTGCATGAATTACAGTGAACACAAACTAATTATCAAATAAACCGCCAGAACCTACCTGGAATTCTTTTTCTTCTTTGACACCGAGGATATCTTATTTCTGGTCGTGATTCGACTGGAATTCTTATTCGATCTATTCGTGTTCCAACAGTGATGTTTGTTGTTCTTGTGTTTCGACTTCTTTTGCCTGTTCGCGCCCTGATTGGACACATCTTCCGTCGACGAAGACTCTTCACATCCAATCGAGTTTTCTGGCGTGCAACTGCTCACCGGTACATCAGGACTACGGGACCCACCGACAGAATGCGTGTGATTATCCACCCGCGCTTTTTTTAACAATTCCCCGTCTGATTTTGAATGTTGCTTTGAACATGAATCCGCTTGATAGTTCATGTGCGGAGAGGCAACTTTGTCCTTCGTTATCACGCCGGTTTTATCCTCCTTCATGGATTCCATTGGTGCAGAGGCAGCACCCTTGTGGGTGGACTTTTGTGATGGTTTGATTTCGGCTGAGCGCTTCACCTCAAGTGTAGACTCGCAGGTCCCATTTTGAAATGTTTGTGTGCCACTGAACCCGCTGTTGAATGTGACGAATCCTCGGACATACTTCCGGGTCCAATCACGCAGCGCCTATAGAATGATCAATATTTCGGCAATAAGTCAGTCAGCGTAAGTAAATTTGTGTGACTCAGTACCTTGATGATGGTCTACCAAGTTTAAGCATTCGTTTCTTTTATCAGCCAAGTTGAACCGAAACAAGCTCAGGCAAAGAAACATACGGGCTTTATCAGGTTAGGCTGATCGTAGAGGTAGACGCCTATTTAGTGCAATAATGAGGCTTGTCTCGATAAATAAATAAAAACAGGGTGTGGTGTAAGCTAGTTGGGGGAAACTTCTGTTTAATGAAGACACATAATTATTAAAAGAATCCGGGAAACGACGCTAATATGGTTTTCACTCTGATACACGGTGAAACGTCATTCTGACTCAGTGTAATCAATTCGATCCCGAGAATTTTCCATTAAATTTCAATCGAGGCGAACGTCCGATCTCGTGTTGGCACTCAAATCCCAATTACTGAATGTGGGAATTAGGTTTGAGCACAAGTTTTGAATACAAGTTACGGTGGGCTATAAGATTCGGTGATTCGCCCTTTTCGGTTTTCGCCAAAACGACTGATCAACTTAGAGGAGACATTCCTAATAAGAGTTTTGTTTTGCGAAATTCTATACGATTGCACATGAAGCTCGCAAACAACAACAACGGTCCCAAAGGGGAAAATCACGCCGCTGCTCACCTTCATACTCCCGAATTCCGAAAGTGTGACCGAGAAAAACGAGTACCCGATCCCCGGTAGTGCATTCGGTCCAGCGAGGGTGGATAGTCGAGGCCATGGATTGATTTGTCGAAGATCCAGAAAGGCAACCGCAACCGCTCGTCCCACTGACTCAAGATGCGCGGGGGTGAATTTCTGCGCGAAATATAAAGCCTGTTGTGTATTCGCGGTGGAAGGAGTTGCGCCAGAGTTGGGTGCTGTTTGGAGAGCAAGACATGAGCTTGACCCGGCAATATCGGTCCAGTGGGGGCCGAAGAGAGAATTGGGTGGAGTCAAACGTCCTGAGTCTTCTAGGGGCGCTGTACCGATGATTCGATGCAAGCGGCTGAACAAGGGACCTGTGTGGATTCAAGAAATAGGGCTCGCAACGTGTCAAACAAATATAACATTTTACATTCGGTTTGGCATCCAATCTCGTTTTTCCACACAATGGAAACTACAAATTATCAACCATTTCTCCGTGACTGATTCCGTGCCCTAATGTTCATTAAATGGAGAATTTCAGTCAAGTTTAGTAACTATAGTTGAGCACATCAAGTTTAAAATAATACATTTGAGAAGGTTACACAAGTCATACGCGCGTACGATGAATTCCACTGGTTTACTAGATCCCACATGTCGACGTGCGCTGTTGGAAATATTACCAGCAATTAGATCTACATAAACGCGAGGAGTGTTCCACGTATCACGATCTTTTAGCAGAGTTAAAAGCGGCCACAGATGTTCGTAATGAATTGAGACTAATACGTCGGCGCAAAGTGGCGGTGATAGCTGACCGTATTGCATGCTCCTTGTCATACACAGATAAACGTAGTTGTTCGTTTAAAAGATGCTTTATTCGAAGCCATAATAAGTGGTTGTCTTACTGTTTCCAGCTGGTAGCTATTATCTGGGTATTAGCCCATAAAGTTCCGCGCACAAAAGTAGGCTTGTTTACTCGATTTACTATCGATTTATCACGAGTTTTGCGTACTTCGAGCTCAGCAAGCACAAAACATTTGTCCAGCCGCACTCTGACTGACAGAATTCGAGTGAATAAGTGGAGTCGCCATGGTAACTATTTTTATCTCGACAGACATGTCTGGTTGAGATAGCGAGACCCGGGCATGGCGCCTAGAACGCAGTTATGGGTAAAAGAATTACGGAAAAGTTCGAGGTAAGCTGAGATTTCATCTTTGGAGCAAATAATAGAAAATATTACAAGAGTTAAACCTGAGCACTCACATCGAAGGAGAATGTGGACCAATGGCTTGTAATTCAGTGAAGAGAAACGTAAAAAGGAATTAAAGAAATAAATGGAGTAAAACGTTATCAATTCAATTCGGTGCGTATCAGTAATCAAATCAGCTGTTAACACGCACGATTACCGCTTTCAGGCAATCACTAATTGGAGGCAGCGAGATAAAATTTTAGTGAGTGGAAAGTTGATTAACACGCTTTTACATTGAAGCTATTCTTTAAAATAACATTTGAGCTGCTAACCCCTTAATAATTTTTGTCCTTTGTACACAAATTCATTATATTAAACGGATACAACATAAGCTACGTCACTTGTCAGTGGTTCTCAAACATCCTTTCAATTTATGCGTAAAAAATGATGCATATTACCAACATCTTCCATTGTACAATCTATTTTATTCACCAATTTTTCAAACGAACTACTTCATAAAGAAGAGACGTTAGTAATGAATCGGTTAGTGCAATTGGTTGGGAAAGTTTCGCTTCAGGCACAGAGGCTTCGTCTGTAGGAGCAGAGATTAGGTTCACATTGCATTCATAAGCTGGCTAAGAACTGCATATGCAATGGTGGCGTTGATCTTGTTAACATAGACAGGCAAGATCAAACGCGCGATTGAAAGCCTCCAGTTTGAAGTCTGAAGTCGGAGTGGCGTTATCTAACGTCGATCTCTGCCAAATCTGTGAAAAACAAAACGAGATGTTGGCCCACAGATAGAGCTAATTGGCGAAAGACAGAACGTAAGTTTGCCTCTCTTTCAATTTTGAAGGATAAATGTAGTTCCACTAGCTCTGTTGATAATAGTGCTTAACAATATTCTGAAGCAATAAACTTAACAGATTGTACGCTCTCACAGACCGAACAAAGTTTGCCGGGAAAAAGCTTAAAGTGCTTAATAAGTATGGATGTCCTTCCGTATGTAGAATAAACCTTAAATCAGGTACTGGAAACTCAAGCAAATGCATTACTCAATGGTATAGCTAGTATTATCAAGAGACAACAACCAGATGGGACTTATCTAATGCGTGATGAACAACAAGCACTTTTTAAACTGCCGAAGAAAGAGGGAATGGTGATCACTAGGGCCGATAAAAGCAAGGCCCTAATGAGGTTGAGTCACACCTCGCTGAAGGTCCTCATGAAGTTATTAACAACGGTAGAAATAAGACACGTATAAATAAATGTAAAAGGGTGATTTCGAGATACTTGCGGGGATTTCGGAGGAACTTGGTGAAGGATTGTGGTTTAGGCTATACCCGAAATCTGCTCAGACCCTCAGGTTTTATGGGCTCACAAAGATGCTGGTGCCCTGCGGACCACAACTTGCTGTCAAAACTACGTTCGTTACATTAGACCGCATGCCGATCCTTATATTCCACGCCCCTCATTACACACAATCAATGAATCTCGTCAAGATGCTCCTTCAAACTCGCCAAACACAGAACACACGAATTACCTAAACATTTTTCTCAGTTGTTAACATAAATTCTTCCATGTAGAGCTCCTTTCAGTTTGTTCGTAGCTTAAACCTATATTTAACCCAAAGTTTCGTTCCATGTGATTGGAAGAATGGCATCATTACCCCAATCTACAAAGGAGGAAACCGTTCCGAAGTATCCAAATAACAACCAGTAACACTACTAATGGTGATCTCTAAAGTGATGGAGCGCCTCGTAACAAGCAGCGTCACAAAACATCTGGAAGACAATTGTTTGCTCGCAGTCGAACAACACGGTTTCATAAAAAGACACTTTTACCATTCTGCCCTTATGCTCGCACTCGACTGGACACGAGCTGTAGACAAAGGTTTCACCATACACACTCGTTATCTTGATATGTCAAAAGCATTCGATCGTGGCAACCACAGTTTGTTACTACAAAAAATAGAGCAACATGGCATCATGGGTTCATTACTAGCCTGGTTGGAGGATTATCTCTGCGACCGTGTCATTCGAGTAAGGGTTGATGGTGCTTTGTCACGACCTATTGCAGTAACGAGTGGGGTGCCGCAGGGATCAGTGCTTGGACCACTTCTTTTCCTGATGTATGTCAGCGACTTACCTAAACTTGTTCGCTGCAAAATCTTGTTATTTGCGGATGACATCGAGTTGTGGACACAAGTACGTACAACTGAGGTTTGCAGAGAGCTTCAGCTGGACCTCGATGCCTTACAAGACTGGTCAGTTAGAAATGAACTACCTTTCAATGTCAGAAAATGCTAGGTATTGACTGTTGGAAGAAATTTCGAGTACTCCTACACCCTTGGTTCCCATATTCTTCAAAGCACTGACAAGGAGAAGGATTTGGGTGTGTGGGTGCGCATCACTTTGAAACCGTCACATAACGCCACAGCTGTCTCTGAAAAGACGTCAAGAGTACCGCTTCTGCTAAAACGCGTGTTCGGGAGTTTCGCGAAGCAAACTGTTCATCGAATAATTAATACGTACTTGAGGCCAATCATGGAGTATGCGGTTCAGGCTTGGTCACCCTGGCTACAGAAGGACATCAGCCTCTTGCAGAGAATATATCATCAGACCACCCAGCTCGTATGTGGTTTAAAGAAAAACAATAAGAAGATCGTATTACAAGTCTCAATCTATTCGACTCTCGCTACCGCCGTATTAGAGGTGATTTGATTCTTATGTTCAATATATTGCATACCCCAAACCATCCCCTGAATAAACTATTCACACGACTGCCACCCCGAACCAGCCGGGGTCATGATTACACAGTAGTTATTCCCGACTCGAAACTAAACTGTCGAAAGTATTTTTATTCTGAACGTCTATGTTTTACCTGGAACTCCCTTCCCTCTAATGTTGCACCTTCACCCAACTTGGATATATTCAAATCGAAAGAGGACAAATTCATTTCGACCCATCTAAACATTGAACCTATATATTCTACACAATTACAGCTTTGAACTTTGAACCCATACATCGATGTAAACTATACATCTTAGCCCCATGGATTCACATGTGCCATCCAACCGATCGGAAACAGTTTCTGTCCTATGGATTTTTAACTGATTCCTGAACTGCTCTGTAAGCAAACGAATCCCGTTTGTACTACTTATGTTATTCGTAATTCCCATATTACTCTGTGGATTTTTTGTAAAGCTATATGCTTTTTAGGCCATTGAATTAAGTACCTTAATGCTTGATGATGATGAGATAATAGTAAGCTTAGATGTAATCGCCAATTATTCTCTGAGCTTAGACTGAGCATGCTCATACGTATGCGAATTCCAGGTGACCTGATCGTCATCTACAATATAATCAAGGTTCAAAAAATAATGAACGCCTAGTTACGCCCACTTAGAAAACCCGTTTTGATCCCAGTCTGCAAGCACGTAGCCATATTACAAGGGATGCAGGTAGAATAAATAACTCTCTCAAGACAATCGAGAACAATCGACGGAACATTAACCAAGTGAACCCTTCGCGTCGCACATTCACTTCACTTCACGTCCAAATTAACACCTGAGGTCAACTTTTTCAACGTTAGTCCAACGAACCTTACAACACGAAAGAACGCCAATTGGTGTTTATTGCCCACATTGACCAGGAACAAAAGACACACCCACAATGTGAAGGCAAACCCCGTTAGCACAACCCCTCCTCAACATGTTTGTATCGGTTGTCAATTTGAACTGATTTTGTCAATTGATTTCATGATAACCGATTTAATTCCAACCCAAGCCATGTTAGGCTTGTTTGACTGACACTGATAAATTGTATTTCATTCAACAGAGGCTTGTGTTGCCCATCAAAGATGGTGTCAATCTATGGGTTTTCGTAATTTTTCCCGGCCTTTTTGAAAAGGATTTTATAATGATCAGAAGAAGTATTAAGCTCATCTCAAGATTGAGTTGTGTTCCCGCTGATGACATTCGAGACACTATTGTTAATCGTCACTTTCGTGAATGCAACAGGTTCATCGCAACTATTTCCTCTGATTGTTCACATCCACTGAACAAAAGCCTTGCTTCTTGCGAATCTTTTTCCTCCACCCGAAGTTACTATGTTATTCCCTATTCGAGAACTAACAAATTTAGAAACTCTTTTGTTCCATACTTGGCTCGATACACGGTTGATCAGTCGAAAGCTGTTATGGAGTTAAAGAAGCGCTTGACAATTTTTTAAATGACGCTGAGATGTTCCAGTTATTCTCCAATTTTTAATTTTCTAATTCGCCTCACATTTGTCTAGCCTGTGCTAACCTGACACTTTATTATCTCAAGTATCATATCATTGTGCTGCACTTTAGACATTTTTCATATTTGTATTTTGTGGAGAAATTAATGTATTGCTGAAAATTCATGTACACGAATAAAGTTATTCTCTTCTCTTCTTCTTCTCTTCTCGAATTCTTCTGGGTTTGGGATTGTTATCGGCGGGCATTTTGGTGTTTCCAGCTCTCGTGTTGGGAAGAAAGATGATGCTGTGCGTATCATCAGTTTGCTCATGATTGGCTCTCTTCGGTTACATTTGATAATCTTGTATGAATAATTACTCTTTCTAACCTAAATATCGAATCTCATCAGGAATGTGTATAGGCCAGTAAAACGTATGATCGTGGTTTTCGTCTCTCACAACAGAACTTGGCATACACTCGTACAAGAAGAGAGATGGCACCCGATTCGAGTGCTTCCAATACATATCTCAGTAATCAAATATACTAATATTACAGCAGATGTAACAACGGCGAATTGTCTAACAGATTAAACTCGATAGTGTGCATACCTGAATTGTAGTTACATTCTAACGTGTAGGAATGCACGAGGCCCAAATGTTTCCATATTGCAACACGTCCAGATCCCTCTTTGGTCATTGTGCCTTTGCGGTCACGCTGGTACATGTTTCGCAAGGTGAAATTGCAACCAGTGAAATCAAAGAATGGCGAGTTAACACCGATCAGCACTGCGTAGAGTACATTGTCCACCTGGAAAAACATACCCACAAACTACTATACGTTGTTTGAGTAGTAGATGTGACGAAAAACTAACGAAGCGATGTATTACAAAACTGCTTGATAATAAATGAAAGTGAAAGCGACAGTATGGGACAAATTATTTGGAGGAAATTTAGTCCATACTAATCAAGCCTTCGCAAATTGGTGTAAAAAATGATTACTCATAAATATTCATCCTACTTACGTGTGTAAGGCTACAGCGGTAGACCCGGAAGTAATGGGACAAATACCAATATCAATCTCAACTTCTTATCAGTGACATGCGTCTGTAACATTGTGAAACCTGTACTTGCCTACGATGCAAACTCTGGAGCCCAAAGAATGCACTGGTTATCACCTCAAGATCGCAAAATCGACTAACCACAATTCAATTCATAAGAATTATAACTAATATTCTCTTCTCGTATAGTGAACAAAAAATACCACAACCCACCATGCTCACAAACCAAGCAACCGGAACACATCGAGCTACCAGTGTCTTCCGCAATCTCTTAACAGAGTGTTACGTTGAACTTTTGAGGTCAACAACACGATAACAAAAAGACCACAGGAAACTTTTCACAATGCTCTCGGCGATTCCTGGTGGTTTTTACTGAGAAACATTATATAGTGCAAACAAGTTCGCTATTTCCGATGGGGATTGAAAAATAATTTAACGATGAATGAAAGGCGCGAGACTGGAAACAGTCTCTGTACAATTAACAAAACTATACATTTCACCTTCTCACAAACTAAGATAATTTTGCGTTCATGTCTGCCGATACTTGACGTTTCAACTAGAATGGTGATGCACATGTTTGCAGCGATGGTTGTAATTCAAGAGAGACTTTCGAACCATATTACAAATGTATGCTTTGGTGCATGATAATAGATATTAGTATTATTATTATTAAGAAAATGGATCGATATCCCCTAGTATTCTAGGTTTTCTATATGTTAAAAATAACATTGGAGAATATATTGTGATGCTCACATTTCCATCACTTACACATCACTATCAGGTTCAGTTAGCATTGAGACAGTGTTGAAGGGGTAAACATAGTTATATTTGTATGCCACTGTTATAAAGAGATTTCACAAAGAACCACGATGTTCAAATACAGAATCACAAAGTGATTCCTGGCCAAGCACTCGAAGCGCTCACAAAAGACCAATGTATTGTGGTGCTCACATTCACTCACTCACTAATTGAGGCATACAAGTATATCTTTGTTTTTCATAGTGGAAATAGTTTGTAATGTATAAAGAGAATTGAACTACCACTGAAGAAGCACAGATGGTGTGTTATGTAAATCTTCCAGGTATAGAAAAGTGAACCAAGCTCTAGCAAAATCAGTCTTTATCAATCAGATGTACGACAAAGATGGCCTTTAGCAAGTAAAGAGTAACAGAAGAGGCGAATATTTTTGAATGATCAAAACGGATCATTCACAGCTGAGGTAAAATATGAGATTTATTCGCGCCTCTCACGTTGTTCATCATTCCGCGAAATTTGGAGTTACTTATTTTAAGAGACCATTTTCAGCATAATCACTTTGGTTGCCTAGGAGAAACATGCTGTTTGTGACTTGTTTACTTTGAGCGCTTGTCGCTGTTTTTAAGCAAGTGCATTGTGAAAATAAGATTTACGAGTTAGTATATAGGTATATGCATATCAATTAGCTAGAAACGCGAGAATATGCAAATAGAAACATTCCTATACATTCAATACAAACCATTTCTTCCTCGGACGGCAAACAATTTCCATAAAGAAAGCACCCACGCTTGGAGCAGTGTCCATGCAGGTCGATATACAAATCAACGTTGCTCGATTTGCTCAACTGCACCAACGCCGGGTCGGCCAAATGCTCGCTTCTTCGAAGTTGCTCAAGCTGCTCGAGCATTTGTTCGGTCGTGATTCGACATCCCGGTGCAATAGGCCGCAATTGATGCTTCATAAATTTGCGGACGTGTTCACATAGTGCCGCGTACTGAGGATTCACGGATATGTCTTCCGATTTGGAATCGTTGATCGGTTGAACCTGATTGCATAAATTGGTATCTGGAATTGGAGTGGAATGACTAACCGCATAGGGTAGCGAGAGACGAAAAATTTAGGTGAAGGGGATAAGAATACATTAGTCTCGTGTTCCTGTATATCGAATTTGGCAGCAACACATGAATCTAATACACCTGATTCAATGCCGAATAGAGTCAAATTTGCGGATTCCAGTGTCTAGAGATAAATCAGTTTATCTTTAAACGTGTTTCCGAGATAAATGTCTCTAATCGCGCAGATGCTGTCAATAAGTAAACAGGTCACATGAAAGTGTCGCAGACGTTGATGTACGAGAACCATAGGATGAAACTAACAAATGGGCTAAGATTGTGCTGTTATTTGAGTAAAAATGCATAGCATACCATCCAAGTCGGTCAGTGGGATTTTCTTATTGACTGATTTCATTGGTCACGATAACGAGATGAGTCTACGTAACTACTCAGTTACGCACATTGAACAATGGGATGTAACGATACCACCCCCGGCGTACAAGGTCAAACTTGTTAAAGGCATTTACCTGGTGCTAAATCCCTCTGGATATATAGTCGGTAATACGATAACAACTTTTTTCCCTTATAGTAGAAAACACAGAGGAACGGCGTCAATGCTGAGTTTTTGACCTAATCGTAGTGATGGTTTTTCGATTAAAATCAGCGTCGACAATGATTAGACGATGATTGGATTTTTTAAGATCGATAGGCTAGTAAACACGAGATATTTTAACGTAAAAAGCGTACTGCTATCATGATTGACCATTTCAGCCTCAAAAAGACAAATTAGTGAGACGTTGCGGACGCTCAATGTTGTATCATAGTGATCTATGGAGGTGTAACTTTAGTTACTAATCTCAGATTAATCATTTCTATCCTTTGGTCCAAGATATGCGAATATTTTGTTATAAATTGCGAGTTTCGAATTTTTAAGGTACAGTTCTTTGGGACGGGAGGGCAAATTCGGTAAAGGCAGCTTTCAAACGGTCAATGCAAACCGTATCTTGCACACCATTTTGTCGATGATGAAATATTTCGGTAATCGCCGTGAACGGTCCGGTGTATGGAGGTTCGAGAACTTGGTCGATTCTGACAAAACGAAAGCGCATGTCTTTTAATCGCTTAGGAAAAAGATAGGATGAGTATGTGTTCGAGCGGGAAGAGTAGGTAAGTGGTTGACGTCATCAGAAACATCAGAGTAAGCACTGAGTTCATCAGGAAGACAAAGTATAGTGCCACATGCCAACTCTGCTGTTGAACACCCGAAGTCTTTTTATATAGGTACGAATACCGAGAAGAATCAATGGTAAGTGTTCTGCCCAGTACTCTGTCTGCCTGTGTGACATTAAAGCAGCTTTTCGCGGACGATGAAATCTCTCCACTAGACCATTGAAGCAAGGATGATACGCGGTAGTATGAATGTGGTTTGCTCCCAGCAACTTATTCAATTCACGAAACAAAGTGGATTGAAATTACGATCCGCTATCAGTAATTAAGGTAAATGGGACACCGTAACTGCTGATCCAGTTTCGCAGTACATTTTTGGCGACAGTTTTCGCTGTTTGCACTAATCAGGTAGGGGCAGTAGGATCAGGATCCGTATGCGCTTGAAAATGATCTTTTTTATTCATGGTCATGGGTTTAAAACCCAGTCTACATGAGTGGGGGCTCATGTGATTGAACAGGTTGATAGTACCAACCTTACCCAACAGTGGCATACAAGCGCAACTTGTCTGAAAATTTGTTACGAATATCCCTATTGCATGATTTTTTTATTAAAGCCTACGGGCAGTTACATGGTTTTGACACTGATCATGTGGGGTTAGTAAAATCATGGTCCGCGAGTGGGAAAGCATTGAATGAATGATAAACAATTTTCTTCATGTTTCGTGCACAGATTTTCAACTCCGAGATTCTTGCCACAGGGAGATAAAAGCAAACTCTTGCACTAGAAAAAGATTCAGCAAAATATTCGCAGTGCGAAATTCGTGATGACTAATGCTACATATTCATTACTACAAGATCTTGCAAGAGAAAACGGTTTCCATGGTGTAGATCATGAAACGCTTTTTCAATTAAATGGCAATAATGTAAAGATTAAAAGTACACTAGAGAAAAGTGTCAATCAAGAGCCCTCCGGCGAAACACAAGAGCATGAAACGCCGAAAAGACAGTTGGTAACATTCGCAAACATATAGATATTCGAGTTTCGGTGGGATGTTGGAGAACGGCTCTTAAAAACAGGAACAGATGAACAACATCATCCGCGACGGAACAATATATAATATGTCTACGTCGGTTAAACGAGCCGAACGTGGTTGAGCTTTAATTAAATCGGCTGACATGAGGACGATTGACAACAAGCAATGTTTTGGTATGAGATTTGCCCGTATAAGATAGACATGTGTATCATCATTCTGTTACGTATTTAATGAACGTGTTTGACTGAATGGCGTTCTCTTGTGTATTAGGATTCGTAAGGGGAAATTGTTAACGCTGGACAGGTTGACCTCAGGGATGGATCGACAACAAGGTGTGAAATACACGCAGATTGATGTGGTCATGTTTGTGACTACTCATCCGTGCCAAGCCCATCGAAATATTCACAAAGTTGATCACGACGGTCCATAATGGAAGCACTGGACTCGAGTTTCGCTCTCATTTGAGCTCATCAGCAGTGCATATCCTCCGCTTCGAGTGGGATTCGAACCGCCGACCATCACTATTGTGGTCCCACGCCTTACGACCTGGGCTACCGTTTGACCGATCGCATTTAAGCGTTTATGAATCATTCTCCAGACTGGCACATTTGAGTAGCCTTTGTTCGCCCGACCAGTCCAGAAGGTCAATGTAGCATCGAGTGTAGCATCAACGCAACATACCTTAAGATAGGAAACGCAATTACACATTAATTAATAAAACCCAAAAATCACCCCCTTTAACATTTATGTGCAGATATGTCATGTTGGCGTCGAGGTTATTAATTAGATGGAGAAGAATAGAAGAATTCAAAAGCTTTTTTTTACAAAAATGTTCAAAAGTTCAGCTACATGATAATGTTTAATGGTAAAACGACGGTACACATGTAATCGAAAACCCAATACCATAAGAGGTCGCAAACGAATTAGAATGATTAGACCGAACACAAAATGCTTAAAATGAATATGAACATGGATTGCGTTGCACTGACAATATCGATGACCTATCAACTTTGATGCCCCAGATCCTATTGGAACATCCTGTCATTGGTGGAGTAAAAGCAAATAGTGTTTAGCACAAAGTCAGAATGGCATTCGAATATCTGGTCACGGATACGCATACCTGATAAGTCACAACAACCACGTAACCGGTCTTGTGCTTCCATCGTGCTTTGCGAACGTCATATACTACTTATTAATAAAAGCTGACTTCAAACAAAAATGAGAAAAAAGGTGTTTGGATGGAAAGTAGAACCGCTGTTTTTGATTCTCCAGAGTGGTTGCCACGATGGCTAAAAACAGATTCTTCATGCTTGGACACACTGGATGAATGTATTCACATTGAGAGATAGGTAAAACAAAGAGGAAGCAAATATTTCTATGAATATCATACTGTAATTTCATTGGATAAGTGTTGCCTAATTCATTCAGATACTTCGGAGGAATAATGATGCGAAATACAGTAAGACAAAGATATCTAGTGGTAGAAATGTCGTGTGAATTTGTTGGGATCAACTAATCATGATGGAAGTTGTAAACGGTCTGGGCTAATTAATGTTCAAAACGTAGACGAAAATGTATAACATCACCATTTTTAGTATTTAGCTTTTGGTTGATAGTGTAGAACTTTGACATACTAAACCTATGTATCCTTGACCTTCCCTCTTTCACAAAAAGTTTAAATCTTTTTTTCGTTGTTTAGGATACATATTTGTTTCATCAACCAACGAGATTTCTTGAAGCTATCTGATACGATTGGGATCTGTTGTGGCGTTGACCTCGAAGCTCAATGAATAATTGGCAACACATGTGCTACGTGACTGTCTCTATTAACTCAAGTTTGTACGTTTATACTTCATATAATTTGTCTTCCCATGTTTTTTGTTTAGTTAATTGCTTTTTTGTACCAAAAAATTCTGAGTTTCGAGTTCCACTTTTTATTAATACTGAAAGACCTAACACGTACATCCGCGAGTAAGACCATGGTGTTTCGATCAGTATAAAGAAACGGAGCAGTTTTATTTCTATGTTGGCTGATGGCCGGGCATTATGAATACCGGGAATATTCAAGGTCACACTTTGACCTCTGACCGCAACAATTCTAAGCATAAAACATTATGCTCAATTTACCATAACACAAAGTTTGCAATTCAAGATTATGTTAATTGGTTTAATATAGATATGATGTTGTTGTGTTGAAAGTGTTAAGTGATACACTTTTAAGTGTTCTGCTGAAGCGGTCTCTAGAACGAGGTCGGCCATCGACGTTCCTTCACTGTTATGTATATTCGCTTGTTTTCGGCCGGTCTAATCGATCAAGTCACGGAATATATAACCAGACGTTAACGTTCAATATACTTCTGAACTTTATGCACCGAAAGAATCTATTAAAAATGACCCAAACTGATTTTTCTTGTTGTGCAATCTCTTCCTTGACTGGCTATACTTGATCTGAACATCAACAATTTAACAACAAAATCTGAATGCTTGTCTCAATCACTAAAATACCTATCGGAATTCATCTCAAATCTTCCGACGTGTAGTCATATACCATTAAGGCTCTTTAGTCTACTAGAATTTTACACACGTTAGATTTTTTCGCTAAAAATCGATAGCATCATGTAACGATGGGTGCTGCATTTCGCAGTAAGCGTCGTTTGCTTCAGCTGTAGTTTCCTCGCCATCATCGACCGAGAGAGGTCAACACGAACAGCAGCAACAACAACAAAACGAAGTGGAGCACTTTTGGACAAAAATCGATAGATTTAGTCAAAGGATTTTTCTATCTCGATAAACTTACCGAATTCATCTTCAGACGCTTCGTTTCCAGGACTGACACAAAACACTTGCTGATGCAGTTCTTCCGCTACAACTTGGTGCACCTCCTGCGTTTGTGAAATGTGCACTGGAGTCTTGGATAGCCGTTCGTTTTGCAGTGTGTTCGGGGAAATATTCACGTCATTCATATCGGCAGTATTGGCCGCTGCCATGAATCGTTTGCCTTTGTTAACTTTCACCTTGGCGTGACTCGTTTCCTTTCGAACCTGCGTTTCATCGTCCCCGTGAAGCCCAGTATCGACGCAAAATAATTCAGCAACTTCTGAATCTTTTGAGGTACTTTTTCTGTTTGTCAGGGCCAGGTGCAATGGTGTTACCCATTTGCTGTAAAACACAAAAAATGTTTAGAAAAGATTGCATTGTCATTTACAAAAAACCACAACTTCATATAACTAAATTGAATTAATTTTCCACCGCATTAGACTGGAATACATACTCGCACCTTTCCGAATGGAGCTACCGTAGGAGCTCATTTATTGAACAAATAATAGCTGCATCATGCTTTGTAACTAGTTCACATTCAGATTAAAAGCGCGAAAGAATTGTAGCTCAAACTCGGGGGTGTCTAAACATCGGGTGATACATGTGGAGTTTATGGACAACCGTTTTCTCGAGCCAAGATGATAGGCCAATCAAGATAAGATTGGTATGGCGAGTTAAAATAAAGGATCAGGTCAAAATCCAAATAGATAGGGAAGATGTGAGGCAATCATACGAACACTGTGAACACTCGAAATCTCAGAGAATCATTAGAGTACTACGACGTACTCCAAGAATACCGGTCGTGGTGTGGATATGTGATGTGAATGAGCGGTGAGTGTTAATCACGAACTTTCGAATGATATACAGAACTGCACCCTCCGACACAATACAAAAGCAAGAAGCGCCGAAAAGACCGACGACGACAATTGAGAACAATTGGACAACACCAGCTGCTATCGATCGATATGCATTTGTCAAGGTCGGTCAACAAATTTTAACGTGGTGATGATTTGAATTGAGCCGGTTGGCATGAAATCGTTTGATCAATCAGATGAAGGTTACCAAACCGGTACAGATATGTTTAGGGCAGTGTTGTGCTAAAGCGATTTGTCTATTAGAAATGAATGGGTGATGTTTTTGGCATAATAAACGTGTCTGGTGG